>JANHFX010013881.1:0-41324 GCA_027560015.1 Chloroceryle amazona | reverse complement strand
GAGAGCCCTGGGGCTGTTCAGCCTGGAGAAGAGAAGCCTGAGAGGGGAGCTGAGGAATGGTTCCAAATCTCTGCAGGATGGGGGTCAAGGAGAAGGGGCCAAGCTCTTGTCAGTGGTGCCCTGTGGTAGGATGAGAGATAATGGTCACACGCCGCGTGCCAGCAGCGATGAGACTGGGCAACAACGTGCTTTGTGGTGAGACTCCACCACCTGAAACCGTGACTCAAGGACACATTTTAACTATTTCTTTAATGCTGAATGAAGTCTGTGAAATCAAAATCTGCTTGAAGAAAAGGAAAATTGGATTTGGCTGGCTTGTACCTTTCAGGTTTTGTTATATGACATTATCTGGAGAGGAAAAAAAATCTGCTAAATTTCTACTGTGACTACAGAAGAAACAGCCTGGGACTATTGTGAAGGCTTGTCATTGTTTTACTGGTATTGGATGCAAAATTTCCTCTGCCCCCTGACAGTCAGTTCCCAACAACATCAACAAAAGGTTGCTTTTTCATTGCATAATGTGAGCTCTGTGAGTGGGAAGGATCCTGAATCAGAGCTCCCTCCCGCCCAGTGTTTCCTGCCTAATCCTCCAGCAGCACTGCCAGCTTGAGATAACTGTTCTTACCTTTTAGGCTTCGTTTTACTTTCTGGCTACTTCCTTCCAGCTTCTCAGGCTCAGGAAAACATACAGCACATAATTCACTATTTTTTTTTTAAAGCTATTTTTTTTTTCAGTAGGTTGATTGACCTTTCTGCTGCATGAGGACTTGTTTTTGTAGTATCTTATTTTGTGTGTGTGAAGGCTTTGTCTATTGAATGGGATTTCAGCTCAATACAATGTTTGGTGTATATAGAGTACCAGATACATCCCAGGCCAATTTTTTTCTCCAGTGTCAGCATATTGCATTAGTCCAGAAATAACTTTGTAATTTAAAATATTTTCCTTCTGGTACAGTGACAGTAGAGGACTTGGAAGTTTGTGGCACTTGCATTGTTCCCCACAAGTGACAAATTTATAAGCTGCTTTGTGAATATATATCGTGACACATGCTAGATCTGTTAGTCACTGCCCCACTCTCTTAAAGCTTTAATGGTATATTGCCTCAAATTGCAGAATTCTGCTTGAGCTTATCCAAGGAGAAACTGATATTTTTGGTGTAGCCGAGGATAAATTCAAGCTGTAGAAGCTTGTGTAAAATCAGATCAGAATATAGCTCTTTGTCAAGAGTTTGCATCTCCCAGGCTCGATGCCTTCAAAATCTCCTGCCTGTGCTCCTGACCTTGTGCCATCTTCTGCACTAGCCCTACCTGTACGATTCCCTCTGCACGGAGAGGCACCTCTGCTCTTGGTCTCGCCCCGTTCAGAATCCACAATAAGTGTTTTGAAATATTATTTCCTTTTCTGTTTGTCCCAGTAGTCAGTAGGTGGGTGTTTCTGCAGGTTCTAAGTTCATCTGAACAGAGAACTCCTCAGTATTTTTTTTCTGCAGTGGGAATACATCAGCTTAGAACACTAATTGCTCATTAGAAGTCATTTTGAAACACATTTCTATCATTCCTGGTGGCTTTACATGTAACTGTGGGTGCAAAGAACACGCCAGTTATGACTGGGCAGCTTGGAAACATCTTCCAGGCATATTCCAGGAGCCAAACCCAACTTCCCTCTCTTATGTGAACAGCCAAAGGTCCATAACCCACTTCCAGAGAATGGAGCATTTGACTAAGAATGATTCTGTTGATACTTACGTTTTCAAAAGTTATTGTGCTGGAAACAATGTAATTTGCTTTTATTCCAACCAAAATATTCCTCAGCCAACTATTAAATATTTTCCTGGCCGTGCTCCTAGGAGCAACTCCGCCTCTTTTTCCTTGAAAATTAGTATTCCTGTTAGTGGAGTTGAGGAGAAATACGCCTCAAGGGAATACAGCAGCAAATCTCCCTTGTCTAAAGACTTATAAATTCACACTGGCAAATGTTTCCCAAAAGGAAACAAATAGAGGCTTGAGTGCCTGCATTTCCTTGAGGGTGGGAAGTTTCATTTGCCCGTTTGGAATAGGAGTTCGTTTTTCATTAAGCCAGCTATTGTTGACATCAGGTTGAAGTATGCAGCTCTGGTATGCTCTCCAAACACTACCATTCTTTTAAATCACAAGCTGCTGGTACATTTGAGGGCCTACTCACTTAGAGCACAGATGGCATTTTGTGTTTTTCTTCTTCTTTTTTTTTTTCTTCTCCGTTGGCCTAGTCACAAGAATTAATTGCACAAAGGAAAAATGATGCTGATAAGCTCTGAGTGATAATGCACAGTTCTGATAGAGTATAGCCAGCTGATTGAAACAGTGTGCTTGCTGTCCCCTTGGACTTCATCACTCTCACATGACTGTATATTGTTGGAAGAAGTTCTTCTAAGTCCTTCCTGGCTGTTGGATTTCATTCTATTTTATTTTAGATAATTCTAACAGTTTTATTTCAGATTAAATTCATCTTTAAAGAAATCAAGACTTTGCAGAAATAGGAGATGGTCTGAATTGCCTCCCCCCTCCCTCCCTCTCTTTCAAGATTAAGAAGTGTGCTGGCTCCTGGCTATTGCAGTTCCTGTGCCCTAACAGAATTGTAGCTTGAGGAACAAATAATTGTCTCCTGATCAAAGTTGTAGCCTCTGCAGAGGAGGGATTGGGCAGAATTCCTCCTCACCTGCTAAAAAAGATCTTCAGTGCTACAGAAAACTTAATCCTGTGTAGACTGCCTGGATAGACTCTTCCTACCTTCCTCGTTAGACATTAATATTCTAGAGCAACGTTCTCTAGAAGAGGAGTGGGAGGTGATGGATGGTCATGAAGTGTTATATTTTTCTTGGATAAACCAAGGAGCTCAGAATGAAATCTGAAGAGGGAGATTGGTGTTTTGTACGTGCTCTACTTTCTCATCAATCCAAAAGGACAAAGGAGCTCTCCTGAAACCTTATGGACTCCCTGTGGTCTTTCCACAGAGAGATGTCAAGCACGTTGACACTGAAATGTGTTTGGGCTTGGGAAGGCAGAGGTTTGCGCTGGGAAACGCTGGCAGCCTCCTCTGTGCATCTGCTCCTTAGCTCGGGGCTGAAGTCCTGAAGCTGGGTGCAGTGGTGTGACTGGGAGCTGCCGTCCGTGTCGTGTCCCTTCTGGCGCGTGCGTTCCCTGTGCTACAGAACTTCTCTGCAGCTGGAAAAGTGCCCGTTTCTCTTTGTTCTTCTGTGTTTTTATCCCTTCTGTTTCTTGTCATCCTTCAGATACGAATCCCCAAACATTGCCTTACGCTGTGGAATTATGCTGAGAGAGTGCATCCGGCATGAACCCTTGGCCAAAATCATCCTTTTTTCGGAACAGTTCAGAGACTTTTTTAAATATGTGGAGATGTCAACATTTGACATAGCTTCTGATGCCTTTGCTACATTCAAGGTAAATTATTCGCTGCTTTCATCATAGCCTTGTGTCAAAGATGGCACTCCCAGTAGCCACCGAATGCCGTGTGGCCGATATACTGGGTGGCTTTCCTTGGTCAGTAAAGGATATCATTCATCCTTGATCTGTTTGTATCAGGAGTCACAACGGTGACCAAGCCTGCAAAGAATTTTAATTCAGCACAGATTTATGTTTCACTGATGTTTTTTCATCTTGATAACCCAAGGTCTTTTATGCAACCATGTAAAACTCAAATTAATCATGTCTTAAATACAGTTCTTGTAAAATGCATAACCCTTTTCTCTCCCTACTTTCCTCCAGGGACAAACCCACCACCCATCACGACTGCAACCAGTAAAGAGAAGGAACCATTTAAAAGTCACTTTTGAAATCCTTGTCATTTTTTTCTGTCCCTTCTGAGTAGGGCAGACAAATTTAGATGAATGCAGCTCCCAACACTTGTTTTACAGTGCTTACTTTTCTGCCCCGTGGTTCAGGACCATACTGCTAAGAGCCAAGTGGGTGAAAGCACAGCATAGACCCTCTCTAGAGTCTCTCTCTTGTATTAAAATCGAAGTTGGGTGAAGCTTGCCTAATTTCTTGGAGTTTCTATGTGACCATCATCTTTCCTGTGAGCTGCTGGTATAGTCTTGAGCAAAATTTGGTGCCTATGAGCTTAATGTACAGGGAAGATTTAGTTTATTTCTGAACAATAATTTAAGCAAGCTGAGGAAAATTCTTTTCAGGTAAAGACTCTCCTAAATACAGATGTAACTCCTAAATACAGATGTAACTCCTAAATATAGATGTAACTCCTAAATATAAATGTAACTCCTTTTATTTTTTTCCTTCTATCATCGAGTTCCTTGCTGTCATAGAAACAAGTTGTTCATTCTTTCCTCTCAAAGCTAATTAGAAACATGATTAGATAGACCTTAGGACTAACTAGAAGGAGTGTTAGAGTTCAGCTCAGCAATTCAATGCATACTGAAACCTGGCCTGGTTTTCACTTACCTGCTGAGTGGGGTAAAGATTTGCATAATGGAGATAACGTTGCATTCTTCAGTAATGAGTTGAGCAGGATTTCCAATTCAAACCACCCGTTAATCAGCAGCAGCATCTTTCCGTTATTTTAAGTTGTGCTGTCATTAGGTAAATGATATGAAAGTGGAAGTAGCACAGAAACACAAACAATTAAGTGTAGGACTGTATAAAAATGCAGCATAACTGAGATATTTAAATCCTCTGTCTCTGGAATTTTACCTTATGCTCAGAAGAGTATTTGTCTCAGGTCAGCAAAAGTGCTCCCAGACTCTGTTCCCAGCTTGGCAGAAGAGATTTCCATCTTTTCCCCAGGTTCTGCACTGAGCAGGAGAGTAGAGCGTGTGATGGTGATGGGCAGTCCTCAGCCCAGCCAGGAGGGAAGATGAAGACAAGGGTCAGTTAGTCTGTGTCAGGGACTGCAGATTGCTGCAACCCTCCCCAGAAAAGAGGCATTGGCATCGTTCATGGATCTACAGCTGTGGAACTTACTCCTGTCCCCTGTGATTTGAGTGTATTTTTAGCAGGATTTAAAAATAGACTTCTCCATCTTCACATGCACTGGAAATAGAGGAGTACGAGGGCAGTTCATCTACAGACACAGGGCAGAAAGCACCTTTTTAAATGCTTTAAAAAGCTTTTAAAGCTTTTAAACTGCTTTTTTATTTTGAATTGTCTCTTATTTTTAAATTTCCTGACCTGATACATGGTCAACTGTGGAAATAAACCAGCCATTCACCTCATCTCCTGTTTGGCTCTTACCCTGAAAAGCTGGAACAGCAAGAAGCGCTGGGGAAGAGATGGAATCATGAAATATGGAGACACCTCATTTCTAATACTGCAAAAATAAGTGCTGTGATTGCTCACTGGCTGAATCACTGAACTCATGGTTTTGGTTCTTTTTCCCCCATGTTGGGTTTGTAGTGTGGCCACTGGGATGTCTCGTTCAGAGCTGAAAGCCTTGGCTAGCCTGTGCACCAGAGGAGGGCCAATTAAATGCACATTAAAGTTGGAGGATATTTATAGTAGGGAAGTATTGGAATTTTTTGATGATCTGGAGCTGTGCTTCTTAATTAAATTCAGCCAGATGCACTGCAGAGAGGAAAAAGGGCTGCTAAAAATGCAGAGTTACAGTCGGCTCTGGAGGGTACCAGCAGTGGTTGGAAAGAATGCTGATTGAATACTGGTGCTCCACATTGTCCCGTGATTTTCTATCTCATTTTGGATTATATTCCATTTGTGCCCCCTGCTGAAAAATGTCGTCCTTGCCTCCTAAGTGCCCTGCATAAAAGCTTCTGAATCACATCTCTTGCACTAAATCTTTTCAACTGCTGTCATTGCTGTCCTGCTAAATAAAGGAATGTATTCAAAATGTACTGGGTTTTAGAGCGCTCTGCTTTGCTTTTATAATTGATGGTAAAAAATAAAGGATTAGTATGTAAAGGATTTCTTTTATTTGTGATGCTGGAGAGGATGTGTCTGTGCATCTGCTTCAGCTACTCGTCAGCTTCAGTCTTTGACTGTGGGCAAGGAAACCAAAGAAAAGATGATGAAAAAGAGCAGAAGCTGGTTCACTGGAACAGTATTGGCTTGAATGGACATCATCAGGCATTTATTGTGATCAGTGCTATGTTTTAAAAGAGGCAATAAGATAAAAATTAAACTTAAATGCCTTAAACTGGGCACTTAATTTCATAGCTATTCATTCAGTAAAGAGACTTGATTTCTCTTGGAGCTGAACATTTGCATCTCTGTCGCTGCACAGCAGCATTCCCTTTTGTGGGAGAGGTTGCTTTCATTTAGATTTGGATTAGTTGGCCTTTTACCATGGGAGGCATCCCACCCAGCCTTCTAAAAGGGCTGCTGCTGCTTGTGTCAGTAAGCCCACCTTGGGCAGAAGAGCTGCAGAAGGGATTCATCCCATCTACCCGAGACCCCTTTCTGGGGAGGGAGCGGCTGTGAAGGGAGCCTGGATGGCTAGCTTAGGTTGGTGCCTAACTTCTAGGTTTGAAATAAATGTACACTTACAGCAGCTGAATTTGGGTGTTCCTTGTTGTATTCTTGGAGATGAGCAATAGCAGTTGATCCAGCTTAGCATAGGGGGACCACAGCTTGTCCTTCCATAAAGGGTTAATTTACTTTCTTCCTTTCCCCTACCCCAGTTTACTGTAAGTAGGGTGCACTGTGAGCCATGATCATAACAAAAGGTGGAAGGGAAAATGACTGTAAAGGCAGAAGGTTAGAATAGTTTTATATTGCTTCTGATAGCATTGACCAAATTCTCAAATTCCTACTAAATGCACAATAGAGTGTTGTTTGTAAATGCTTTCTGTCTGTAGAAATCATCTTGGAAGCACCTTCTGAAAGCTGATGTGGTAAAAAATGCTGAATCCATTTGAGAATGAAGGGACAATCAAATGAGCACACTCTCTCAGGTAACCTTTCTCTGTTCTTCCCCAGGACCTGTTAACACGACACAAACTGTTGGTAGCAGAATTTCTGGAACAAAACTATGATGTGGTAAGTATAAATTCTAGAAGAATTCTTTTAAAATCTCTTCCTGCTTAGCTGGGAAAAAAAAAATGCTTTCAATAGCAGAAGGTTTAATGCTATCTGATATAGTCATGAATAGACATGAAATAGTCACACAAACTGTTGCTTTTACTAAAGCAGAATCCTCTGATGGCATTTGGAATAGAGGTGCCCCCTCTGCACACGCCTGGGGACAAGCACCAAGGTTTCAGGAGAACTCGTAGTTTAAAAGCAAATTTTATTCCTCTCTGCGTGCATTGGATCTTCTCATATGTGAAGGGAACTGTAAACTTTTTATGTCAGAAGATCGGGGTGGGGGGAAATGTGCACATCTCTAAAGAGGTTTGTGATAGTCCAGCACCAATAGGGCCATACCAGTGTTGTTTATAATACTGTGGGACAGAGGAGAGGAGCTACTGGGAGAAGTTTTAGCATTACTGGAAATTACATGTACCGAAATAGGGGGCTCAGGTGTGAGTATTCCTCTTACCATCCTGAGGCACTTAGTCCCTTGGTTAGCTGCCATTTTTCACTTGGATTTTTTGGCTTGGTTTTGAAGCAAATGTGGGTCAGAAAAATTCCATTGGAATCACCTAAGATTGGACTGATACGGATCATGGAATTAGACTACAGGTTATGTTCTCACGTTACCCGAGATATTCTTTATTTCACTGCCAAAGTGAAAAGGCCAAAGACTTTTTCTTTCATTCTAGAGTTACCAAGAAGGTTAAATAAAGATTAGGCTTATTATTGCTGAGTCACAAATGCAGCTTAACTGGAGCAAAATTAGTGTCTCTGCTAATCTTTTTCACTTAATACTGAAGCATTGCACTGGAACAGCCCCCATTCTGTGTTTATTTATCATTTGCATTTTTAAAGTATAAATTATGGAACTGAGCATTTTTGAGATGATTCTTGGACAGCAGTGTTGGGTTTTTTTGCTTGTTTGCTAGATGGTTCGAACATATCACAGCCTTTTCTCTCAGTCTTCTTTACCACAAGATTCCTTTGACCCAATCCTGCAAAAGCCAGCACGTGCTTGGCTCCTAGTGACCTTCGTTGGGCAAATGGCTTTAAGGAGTGAGGGTGCTGAAGGCAGGTGAGGTGGCACCTTGCAAAAGGAGCTTCTGGTGTACACCAGTATGGGATGCAGCATCACAAGTTTGGGGTATTGCATTAAATCACACAGCAAGTCATGACCAAAATACGAGTGAGTGGACATTGTGTGCTGGACCCACGTGTCCTGGCAGTAGATTGACTCTCCTGTAAGAGAAGGTTGTACAGGCACTGGCTTACTTCTGTCCTAGCTGGCTCACACCAGCTCCTCTTACATCCAGTCCATATGTGGTATCCCCTTCTGCACTGTTTGGAAGAGGAGTGTTCATGGGCATGAGTTCATTGCATGATAACCTGCTGGGGAAAAAGGCCATGAGAGCTGGGCCAGGCATTGTCCATCGAGTGTTAGAGGGTGGCACTGCTGCCCACTCTGCTGCTCCTCTGGGGTGGAAGGACTGGGAGGAGGAGGGATGGACAGCAATCAGATGCATTTGTGTTTTCTTCTTACTCTAGATCTTTGAGGATTACGAAAAGCTCCTTCACTCTGAGAATTACGTAACAAAGAGACAGTCTTTGAAGGTAAAGTCAAGTCTCTCAGCACTTTCCTTCTAACTCTGAACTCCACGATACGCAGAATATCAAGATGCATAAATGGCAACGAACCAGCCACATAGTTGCTAACAAAAATAAATAAGTGGGATGTTCTTACAGTGTTCTCACTGTGCCTTTCCTGGATCTCTGCTGAAGCATTGGGCTGTTTCTGTTGAACAAGCCCTATCCTTTTTACTCTGACCTCAAATCTGTACTTTGACTCAGAACGTAGGTTAAAATGAACTTGAGAGTAAGGTGTGAAGTCTCTGGTGCTGCTTGCTCCTCCAGCACCAAGACTGACATGACCTGCAGATGGGACCATGTCTTTGTGGGACAGTTGTACTATGCTTATTTCTGTCCTGTCTGACTCACACCAGCTCCTATGACACCCAGCCCATATGTGGGATCCCTCTCCGTGGTATTTAAAAGATGACCATTACTGGGCATTAAGTAATTCACTCCATAATAACAAGACCAGTTACTTATTTTTTAAATGGAGTGGCATTGAAACCTCTTAGGCAAGCATTAGAATAAGTTTCTGCTTTCTTTGCATTCAAAAATAATGTGGTGAACTGAAAAAAAAATACTTTTCTTTTTCTGTAATTGCATCTACAGCTGCTGGGTGAATTGATTCTGGACCGACACAACTTTGCCATCATGACAAAATACATCAGCAAACCAGAAAATCTGAAGCTGATGATGAATTTGCTGCGAGATAAAAGCCCCAACATTCAGTTTGAAGCATTCCATGTGTTCAAGGTGAGCTACTATGAGCTGCAGAGGTGGCAGACTGTTGCTTCTCATAGAAGTGTCTTTCAAGGAAGGACAAGAGAAAGCCCAGAAAATTAAGGCAAAGGTTGATTAGAGGTTTACAGTCACTTCCAGTCTTAACTGAAAACTTTTCTATCATTCAGCCTCTGATTTCTCTTTCACCTTTCTTCAGGTGAGATCTAAAGCAGCATCATTTTCATGTGGGCTGAGGGTAGTCAGTCAAGTAGCAACAAAGTGAATGCTACAGGTAACAAAATACACAGCTTCTAGGCAGTGTCCAGGGCACCTTCCTCCAACTCTTAAGTCATTTTACTATGTGGTTCTAGGTAAGGGTAACAAAAACCCCCAAGAGTTTTAAAACTCTGCCTTAAGAGTAGAAGTGGATGGTCCTGGCGCTGTGCAGCGGTGCACAGACAATTTGCTTTCAAAGGTATTAAAGTGATTTGGTAAATCTGATCTGGAAATGACTTTAATCCTTCCGTCCTTTTGCAGTGATCATTAATGCAGTCTGAAACAATGACCAGACCCAACCAGTGTCCCTTTTTTTATGATGATTGAAGTTCATCATTGAAGAGTTTACCATTTTTCTATACAAATTATTCTCTGCTCTGTGGTAGAAGTGAGATGGATTGTTATTATGCAAAACTACCTCTAATTTGGAAAGAACACATTAATTACAAGCTATGTAAATCGAGCTGTTAATGATTTTCAGAAGAGGACTAATGAGCCTGTAAGATTATCCTTCCCCAAAATAGTTAAGAACGATACCAGATCACATCAGAATGCTATTGGAAAAAGGCTACATCACCCTCCACAAATTCAGGGCAACTTGTTGAGTTTTGTACTCCTGCCATTTCACGTTTGGAAAAAACCTTTCAGATCTTCAGTGTGGAAACCTAGGGGGTGTGCAGCTTCTCCAAAAAGCCTTTTTCTTTTCAAAGAATCCCCCAAGGCTTCAAGGAGGATTAAAAAAACTCCAAAAAAACCCTTCCTGAAATAAGCAGCTTGGAAAGCTCTCCCCTTGCTGACTTCCTCCACAGTCAGCTGAACCACTGCGAGTAACTTCTCCTTATCAGGAGGTATGGGGCTCCAAGATAAGAGAGCCATCAGGCTCCAAATACTTGCAGCCTTGGAGATGCTTATGGAGGGAAGGGATCAGAGGACTGGGCTCTCTTAGCTGCTCAGTGAATAAATGCCAGATTTTTATGCATGAAATACATGAGTTGCTGTTCCTGAATTAATCATAGACATGGCCCAGGCCTGGGGAACAGCTGATTTTGCTTATTTTAAGAGGCATTTGAAAAGATTTGGAGTAACTTGAAAGGATTCCAGTGTGCAACCATATCATACATTCTTATTGCCCTCATTCCACCTTCCCATTCGTCCCTTCTTTTCCTTTTCCAGTATCTTGTGTCCCATTTCCAGTTAGAGTCAAGATATTGTAGGCTCAGCCTTGCTTGACCACTTGCAACCACCACCACGTGCCCATAATGCCCAGGCCTTCGGGTGCCCAGCAAAACAGCGTGAGGTGGTAATGTTGTGTCTCTCCAGTTCAAAGGACAGAACTCTGTCCTCAGATATTGACCTCCGTGGGACATGGTGGGTTTTTTCCCAGTAGCACCCGTCAGCAGAGTTTACTCGGTGCCAATCTGAGCAGCTGGAAACTGCTGGTTTACAACCACCACCAGAACAACTAGAGTAACTTTAGGTCCTCACTGAGGATCTGGGATAGCCAGATGTTATAGGGAGTGTTATAAAAATTGCATTGTCACTTGTAGAGCGGTGAGAGAAGATAATTTTCCTTTGATTTCACTTCTTCAGTTGAATTCTTTCAGTTGAACTTCTTGAGAACTACTGAAAGGGAATCCTTAAATATTTATGACAATGACTACTGGCTGCTTGTGCTCTGTTCTGCAACATCTCTGCCTCCTCTTTCTGGGTTAGTGTCCCTCAGCACGGTTCTCCTGTCAGCTGTAATAATTCCATGCTAATGTGACTGGGAGAGGAATCTCGTCCTCAGTGTTTAATCTCATAAATTTTAAACCCTGCCTACATTTTTAAATTGTGCTTGCAGAAATACCTGTGCAGTCCTGGTTGAAATGACAGCGGACTAACCACAGTGACTTGAAATCAAAGGTCTGCTGAGAAGTGGATACTCGCTGCTCTGTTTGAGCTGCCAAAAGATTTGGGTTTAAGTTACCTGATTTAGATATTTTACCAGTTACACTGTTGAAATGAAGAAGTGCTTGTTTGGTAAGCATCCAGATTCCAACAGTCCCCCAGAGACATAAGACTCTTACTTCCCTGAGGCAATTTCTAATTACTGAAGTTTCAGAACTGTAAGGTAGAAGATGATGAACACCTTTAGTGCAAAAGTATTCTGCAGGAACATTTTGTGGCTGAAAATGCCAGTACCACTTAAAGCTCTGAGAACATTTCTCTCATCCAGAATGCTTTAGGTGGGAAATAGAAGACAGAGCATCCCCTTGCAATGCCTCCTTCCATTCTCCACTGAGGAGATGCTTGATCTTCCTCCCCTTCTCTTCCTTTTTGCCAGAGCAGAATGGACCTTTTCCCTTGCAGCACCATCCTGAAGGTCTGTGGCTGCTTTGTAAAGCTGGATGTCCCAGACAATGCATGCATGAGGATTAGCCTGCATCAGGAAAAAAGCTAACACAGCTCACCCCCTTCCTTCCCCTCCATAAATAATCCAGTGTGGTCACCTAGAGCTGTAGGCTTTGAGAGTCACCAGTTCTTCTCTGCACTGATTTCGGAGGAGAGGTCTCAGCCTTGAGCACTCCCACTTTGAGGACCAAATATTGGGAAGGGCTTTCCAGCTCCTCTGGTGGATTTGTGACAGTTATTAGTGGAACCTGCTTTGTGTTTGCCTGTAGGGGAGACCAAAGCTCTCAGACGTACGTGGATGCGGCGCAGGTTTTCCTTTGACCGTACGCAGTTACAAACAGGGGTTAATAACAAACTCTCTTGGCTTTCACATAAACCATTGGATTATTTTATGGAAAACACCCTGTAGGGTGAATTGGGATTATGCAACTTTCTTGTTCTTAAACAGACTTCTAGCAAGATATATTTTACTCTTTAAATCTAAAAATAGAATGGGTACACTGTGTTTTGTGACCTTAGTTTCATTTTTCCACTCTCTTCCGTGCGCATTACAGAGCTACCTCCTGCAGCTTGCTTGGCAAATGGCCTCACGTAATCTGACCGAGCTGAGAGTTTCCTCTTGTACAAAGTGGAAACCACATCTGGGGGGATGTGTCCTCTCTGCTTCTTAGCTGGAGAGTTCAAAGGGCAAGAAGTGTTATGTGAAGCATTGTGCTACAAGAAACATGAACCATAGGACATTACTGTGTGCAGTTTCCTGACACAGTAGGATTGTGCATGACCCCGGAGTAAGTCTTCAAATACCCAGTGCAGGGTATCCAACCTCTGTAATCACTTTTGCTCTGCTGCAGTCCCAGAGGAGGGTGATGCCTGGTTATTAACTGTAAGGAAACAAGGTCAGATTCTCTAGACAAGTGATTTTGGTATTTGTTTGAAGAAATACAATGTATGACTTTTAATGGAGAAGAGAGGAACGGTTCCGCTTTGGACGACCTTTGAAGCTTCAGAGTTAATTTTCATTCCAGGCCTTTTGCAAATATTCACAAAAAGGAACTGTGGTAAACCAGCTATTTTTAGAGTTGGCATTTTAATATCAGTCCTCTCTTTATTTTGGGTCTCTTGTCTCTCTCACCTACCCGAATTAAGTGTCTAGAACATGCAACCTTTCATAATGAAACCATAGGTGCGGACAAAGTTCTCTGTGAGGCATTTTAGCTTGAGTTAGACTTGCTTTTAGTAGAAATATTCCAGATAGTGTTAATAATGATTTCTGTTTTCAGGGATTTATCTCCTCCTCTATGGCAATACAGAGTTCAGAATGAGAGGGGGCTCTTTTCAAAACAAAGTCTGATGGTGGTCCTAATCTTGGGCTTTGTGATGCTGATGAGTTGGCAGAATTGATGTTGTTTGCTTAGCTGAAGTAGTGAATACCATTTCAGGAATTTTCTGGTCCTTTAACATTCTCTCTTTATGAGTCCCTGTTGACACTGAGCAAGACTGGCAGTCAAGATGTTTATTTGAATGCTCAGTTTGACAGTTTTGCAAGGGGAAGATGATAATGTATAAATGATCAAGCAGGAAGATAAACAGGATGTGATGCCTTCTATGAAGCTAAGGTCTTTAATTATTTGCTATGGTAATACCAGTTGTAGGACCATTATGAAATGCTGGTATTTACCAGGTTTGCCACTAAAACCTTCCAGTTCTGTCTGCAGACCAGGTGGCTTTTACAAGGAGAATGATTTAGATTTCTTCCATTTGTAGAGTCAGCCTTCACCTGTCTTTATAAGATGGCCTGAGTGTCATCAAAGGAAGATGTTCAGCACTTCAGCATCAGGCCTTCTTTAATGGATCCCATTGGCAGCATAATCAGATTATTTCTGAAAATGTGGGTCCTGCCAGTGTACTTGATGGTTTCTTCTCCTGGTCATAAAAAGGGAACTGAACTCCAAAATTAAAACTTGTAATGAAGGTCTGTAATGGTTACTTGCCTCATCCCTGTCTGTAGACTTGCTCCTGCTTTTCTGAAAGGAAGCTCATCCAGACAACTGGGGGCTTATCACAGTCCAAATCCTGCAATTACCCAGCCTCCATCAGTGTGGGGACCTGACACAGGTCAGTACGTGGGGAGCTGCATCGTGGGGCTGCTCGAGCTGAGAGCATCAACCGCTGCAGTCTCAGACTGAATAACATCCAGATGAATAACATCTGTACCTGTGAGAGTTTGAGATATGTATCCTCTAGATAAGGCACAAACTGGAAAGCTGTCAAGTACACTGAGTAGTGATTTACATCCCCAAACTCTTTTATTTCCCAGTCTGGGGGGAACCAATGTTATCAATAGCAGCGTATCAAAGTTATTCACAAAGGAGGGAATATTGCTGTCCGATGCCATCAGAACCATCAGCTGTCAACAGTCTGTCTTGTGCAGTGAGAGCTGTCAACTGTCTGTGTGACCCACTGATAGATGTGTCCCTGGTAAGATGTTGCACTCTGAGTGCTTGGAGTGTCGCACGGGAGAGCTGTTATTTTAGAGTGGCTGCTCTGAAGGGATCCTTGGGAGCTGGGGCTGTTGGGGCTACTCTCGAGAAGTTTGAGGTGGTAGGTAGGCATAAAAAGAAATGATTTCAGATTCTAGCTCAGGGTCATCAGAGAAAGGTGATATGGAGGCCTGTGCAAGGAGACTGAATAGCTGTAGATGCCAGATTGGCACAGGGACCACATCTGGCCATTAGATCAAGGAAAACTTCACAAAAAAAAAAGACTTGGAGTCTTGGAGCATTCACCCAGCATGGAAGAGGTTGCAGCTCTGTCCCCAGAGCAGAGGGAAAAGTGCCTTGAAGCAGGGACTCCTAGGAGAGACCTGAGGAGGAGGGATCCAGAGGAGACAAAAGCACAGGTAGGGATTAGGGCTCTTACGGCATCAGGCTGCCAGGGTTTAAGATTAGCTGCTTTGCCTCATGGAATAATAAAACCAAATAGTCTTACCTCCCTATCTGGGCAGCTAGTGTGGCAGTGCTGATGTGTGCCAAGCCCCACTCTTCCGCACGTTCCCCGTGTGTGGCATTTTCCACACCACCCGTACGACATCTCCTAACTGGGCACTACAGAGCTAACGGTGGCTCCAGTCTGGATCCAGTCCCAGGCTTTACCAGGTGGTGTTTTGGGGGGAAGCAGCTGTAGTGCAGCCCCCCAGGTCTGTGTTTGCCTGTTCCTCGTAATGTTAACGTGGCAGGTCCCTGTGCAGCTGGACGTGGCCCAGGTTTCCATGTGGGCACAATGGGAGTGTAGATGAACCTGCAGAAGAGCTCCAGGTCTCCAGGGCTGGGCAAGTGGTGGTGCCACCAGTGCTTGGCCGGACAATGTGCCATTCTGTACTGTCAGCAGATGTTTGTTTTCAATCTGGTTTGAGCAGGTTTGGAGGGAAGCTGGACGTTTCCCAGTCCTGTCCATCCTTAATTTCTTCTCGTTGGGTAGAGAATAACTGGAGTTATTTATGTTGTTGCACAAGCACACGGGCAGTGTTTTGTTGACCAGCCATGGTAACCTCAGTGCTAGCCAGATGTGGGAGCTCCTCCCAGGGTGGCCAGGGGTGTGCTGCACACGCATTTCCACCGCTGGCTCCCCACCCCATCTGCCCCCTGTGACTGATGAACACATCTCCACAGCATCCTGAGGTCCCTGGGAAGAGTTTGTCACCTCTGGCCTTTACAATCAGCCATCAGCGAGGGCGTAAGGCAGAGAAAATGTTAAAGGAACAGCATGATGGTGTAGGGGGGTCATGTTCAGAGCTGGAAACCTGCAGTCTGTAAGCATTACAGGAGGAAATATCAGAGCACAGCTAAGTTTAGCCTTAAAAACTACTATTGGACAAAACCAGTAAGCCCCCAGTACTGGGCTGGCTGCTCCAGTTGTGTCTGTATCCTCTGTCACCTCCCTGCCTTGCCACCCTCCTCTGCTCGGCGAGCGCAGCGATGGCGCTGGGCGCACCGCGGCTGTCCTGCTCCTGCTGCTGGAAATTTCCACGCTCCCGTGAATGGATTAGGCAGAGGGAAGTGGAGCCCCTGACATATTTTCCCAAACCAAAACAAAGCCGGCGAGTCTAATTTTAGGCCTGGTTTAGTATGGAAATTAGATCAATACTGACACCAAGTTTTTCCGTTCTCCTGATAATTAATTTCTGTGCATTTAAGTCTTGCACGGGGAAGGGGCTGACGATTGATACCTCGCTCCCAACAGCTTGGTTTGTAATCAAAATGCTTTTATCAACAGAGAGCAAAACTAAGGGGAAGTGACAGGGCACACAGGCATAGCTTTGCTTCTGTTTGCTGTTGAACCAACGCGTTGTAAGTCCTCTCTGTGTGCCCTGCGACAAGGTGTGTAGAGGTAGAATATCTGCCTCCTGCTCCAGCTCGCTTGTTAGGAAATAACTTAGGGCGATATCGTGACCGATGCTCATCTCTCTTTCTCTCTCTCTCTCTCTCTCTGTCTCTCTCTGCGCCTGGGTTTGTTTGCACGTTAGGTTTTTGTGGCCAGTCCAAACAAAACACAGCCTATTGTGGAGATCCTGTTGAAAAACCAACCCAAGCTAATCGAGTTTCTGAGCAATTTCCAGACAGAGAGGACGGATGACGAACAATTCACTGATGAGAAGAACTACCTGATTAAGCAAATCCGAGACTTGAAAAAGCCAGCGGCATGAAGAACTCCTCTTGTTTTCCACTGTAGGCATTAATCTCATCTGTTAAGTTCCTCTGTGTTCCTTAAACACCACAATAGTGCTTGAGAAGGCACAGCAAGTGCCTGGTTTTTAGTTTGTCTTTGTTCCTAGATGTCAAGAGTTATAGGGGTTTTACATGAAAACTAAAAAAAAGCAAAAATCTAGAATAATATATTCTTTTTAATCAAGTCTATAATTATTTATGTCAGTTTAGAATCTCTCTGCAATAGAAGTTGGTTTGATGGGTTTTCATTTGTGCTCAAGAAGAATGAACCTCTTTGCTTAACTTTATCAGCAAACTCAAGCTGCCGGTGAGTGCACAGAGTAAGTCTTCTGAGGACTTGTAACGTTGTTCCTTTGCACCTGTAATTGTGACTTTGTTCCAGTGCTGCACACACAAGACTGTGAAAGAGTAAATTTGTCTCTGGAGTTACCTGCACTTATAGTAGCATTCTTTAGTCAAAGCAGTGGAAGGTGAAAAAGCAGTAAAGGTCACGGTTTTGCTTTACTTTTGTGTTCTTTCATCTTTAAGTTTTCTTTTCCCCTAGCTCAGAGGTTTTCTATTCAGTGCTAGGGAATGGAGGAAGATGTGAGCCAGATGAGCTGTTTCTGCCTGCTTCCCCTTGCCCTGGATGTGATCTACCTTGTGCTAGGACACGTGCTATTCCCATCAGCTCCCAGGCAGACCGATGAAGACCAGCCTCAGGTACATGGTCCCCATGTACCCCTCAGTGGGAAGAAGGCAAGAGCAACCTCCCTCTGTCAATGCCTATGCAGTATTGCTAATAAAGTGATCCTGCACCTGCTAAGATCAGGAAGAATGCCCAGTTTTGGTGAGAATAATATTGGGTGGTAGCCAGAGCCATGTGGCTGAATCATGCCAAGTGCTGAACCCCAGAACCAGTGCGAGAGGAGGTTCCTCGGCATCTTCCCATCCGGGTTCAAATCCTGGCTGTGCAAAGCAGGGTAGAGCTGAGCTCAGCAAAGGGGTGATGCTGAAATGACCTCAGCCTAAGCTGCTGAGTGGCTTGGGGGCCACCAGTCTGCAGGTGCTCCCAAAGCTGAGACCATTTATTGAGTCCTTAAGTTGAACATGGCCCCAAGGGCTACTTGTAGCCCAGCGTTTTCTATCCTTGTTGATCCTGATTCAGGTTCTGCGTTGAAGTTTAGAAGGGGAAACTGTTGCACTGCTCATGTTTTTAAGATTAATAAGCTCTGTGGTCTGAACAGTGTTTCTCAGGTTTGTTGGAAAGGTTTTTGGAGTCCTTTGTTTTCTAGAGGGAAATGAAAATGTGACTCTGATGCTTTATTAGGAAGTGGAGTTTGAGAGCAGGGAGTGGAATTTCTTGATTTTCTCTAGATGGCCTAAGTTCTGAGTTTTCCTGTTTGTTGTAAGGCAGTTACCTTGCTAAAGCTCTAGCTAATGCTTCGGATGAAAAGGTGACACTGAACTGTAAAAGCCAGACCTTTTCCTTCGTTAAACTGTTGTATATTGGCGTGACTGATGCATTAATTTATGTGCTTTGGAAAAGCGATGAAATGGAACAGATTGTGGACTCATGGGGTTTTCCAGTGTCAGATATACACAACAAATGTACATTTTAGTTGCCTGGAATTAAAAAAAATATATATATATTTACAAGCTATTAAAGGCATGATTACTGATCACCCTTTATTTCTATCTCTGGTTTTTGCCTCTTACCTTTCTGGATAGCCAGATTCTGCATGGTGTGAAATTTGTGCTGTCCCTTGCCAACCGGTTTCGGCAGATGGACAGAGAGAGAAGAGCACTGCCTTCAGAGCTAATGCACTCTGCAAGCATCACATCTGCAGCCCTGGCTGGCAGGGGGACTGGCAACCCAGGCTGCAGTCCAGTTTGGCCTGACTGTGATCTTCAGTCCCACAGGTAGTGCTCGCTATCAGTGGTAGCTTGTGGGTTGATAAAGGACCATCTCCAGAACCCCAGTCCTAAGGGCTAGTCATTTAAGCCTGATCCTCTGAGATTTGGAGCCTTGAAACTGAAGAGCACTTGGCTCTGCTTTGAGCTCCTGGGGTGGGGCTGGTCTCCAGGGCTGCATTAACACAGAGACACAAGTCCATTGCCTCAGCACTCACATGAGAACATCGGGCTGTGTGCACAAGGCTGCAAGAGAGAAGTGGGGAAAAACGAGTGGTCTTCCAGTAAAATGACATGTGCCAAGCCCCTTGCAGCTTATCATACAAGAAGCCAGTCCTGAATTAGATATTGCCAACACATCTTGAAGTAACTGAGTCCTCCCCAAGCTCAACTTGCGTATCTCTTTGAAAGAAGAAAAGCAAAAGAAATGGTGAAGATAAAATGAAGCACCGTAATAATATTTCACAGCAGGTGAGGACACAGCCATGATTCCAGGAAAACGAGGCATTTTCTACTGCAACTGTGAAATAGTGATAGAACTCCCAGTTTCCTTTGGTGCTTTCAGTCAAGATGGTTCTTCTGCCTAAGCGACCGGTCCCACCAGGACCACGATTCCTCTGAAGTTAGTATCCGGGGGAGCTGTGTGATTGCAGGACACAGTCCATCAGAGTGAAGACAGGGAGGAAGATTGTAGTCTGGAGAAAGACAAAGAAGCTGGAGGACTCTTGGGCTGTGACCTCTCCATTCCAATCCCCACCCAGCATTCAGGGGGGATTGGACCATATGGATGAATCTGTATCTGCCAACGTGCGATGTGTGATCCTGCACATAAAATCTTACTGGATTCAGCAGAGTGCCAAGAATCTTTGACCCTTAAGCTGCTATCCTGGGATTTGGGCAGCTTGTGCTACTAAGCAAATCCTGATTAGAAGTGTCAAAGAGCCTCCCCTGTCTGTAGCATGCACACCAGCAGGTGTGAACCCAGGGGGACGACGCAGGCCTCTGGCCTCCAAGAAATGTGGGCCTTAAGACTGCTTGAGCCTTTTAATCTTAATGCTCTGGGGAGAAGATCAGATGAGAAGGAAGGAATGACTTGGGCCTTGTAACCTAATAAAAACCACTCGCATGAAGGAGAGGAGATCTGGATCCCATTTGTTCTCTAGCGCATACTTCGCTCTGGTCTATGAAATTGGAGCAGTGCTAAAAGAACCCGGGCCTCTTTCCAAAGGGTGCAGTGATGTTTGTCAGCGGGGAGGCTTTTTCTCTGGGCCAACAAATGCTTCATTCTTCTGTCTGAAGTAGAAGCACCTCAACGTTTTGGCTGGAAGCACCTTCCTGCAGAATGTCTCGCACCTGGGCGCCAAGGCTGTTGTGAAGCAGGGGGCCTGTGGGTTTTAGTCTGTATGACATGAAAGACTTAGCTCTCCTCCTTCTTAACTAAGCAATCTGGCATAAAAATGCACATTTCCATGGCCTTCCACCGGTTTTAGACTTGCCTTTTGGCATCTGCTGTTTACCTGTGTGGAGCTCATGCTGTGTTTGCCTTAAGCATCACCCACTGGACTGGTAGACGCTGCCTGCAGCTGAACGGCATCAAGCGACTGAGGGATTATGGAGACCATAAAGATTTGTTGCATTTGCTGCCAAGCAAAGGAAGCCCATTCCAAAGCTCTCGTGCTGATGGACCTGGAGCAGCCAGTTGCTTTCCTCTCAGAGCAGATAGTGGGAATTCTGCTGGGCTGCAGTGCTCGTAGGGTCTGAGCAGGAGACACTCACTGATGCCTGGTGATGAATGTGGGCTCCTAAGGGCCTTTGCTACTGGAGCCCAAGTACTGGAGCTGCTGGTTTATATATTTTTTTGGTAAATGCAGGCCCAGCCTCAGGAACTGACAAGCTTCCCCTTCCAGCTGTCACCTTAACAGAGAGTTCAGCCAGTCTTTCTACCTTTCACATTCCTGGTTGGTGCTGGGCAGGTGAGGGGGGATGAGGCAAAAGGCGAAAGTCCTGGCTGTGGGATTCAGCTGTAAGCCCAGCATCTCAGAGGGCTGTGGCTTGGCTCGGGAGCCCCAGGGAGAGGCAGGCAGTGAGCCCAGCCCTCCTGACTCATGGTCCCGCTGCGCAGTGCTTGCCTTGGGCCGGGCCCTCTTTCCAGGAATGTGAAAGGAGGAAAGAAACCACCCCTTTCCTATGGCATCGGTGGCGGGTGGCTTTGCAAAGCCACAGTAAAAATGACCTTTTCCAGCTGAGGCTGTGTTGCAGCGAGCGGCGGCACAGAGAAAAGCCTGTGCCCAGGGTGCAGCGCCTGCTTCATGCTGGCCAAGCCATGGCCATGCCCAGCTGTGCCACAGCAGGGAGGACACCCCAACCACCCCCTCCACCCACAGCCATCTGGCTTGGTACTGACTGGTGTGCTGGAGGGGTGGACAGGGGCTGTCCCAGCACATCCGGTGAGGCAGCTGCCTGCCTTGCAGCGTGCAGCTAACACTGTAATTTGCCACTGCTACAAGAGCCTCCTGGCTGTTTCTCGTCAGCACATGGCACTGGGAACAGCTGGGAGGGCTTTGCTACTGAGCCTTAGCTCCAGGAAAGCATCACGCTGCCCCAGCTGTCTGTGAGACTGCAGATATCTGCTGCAGTGAGCATATGAGGTATGGCCCTCTGTGTGTCCCATGCCACCTCAAGCTCCTCTCTCCCTTGGCACGTCTGTTTTGCCCCAGATCATCAAGTCCAGCTTATGACCTAACACCACCACATGGTCTAGACCATGGCACTAAGTGCCACATCCAGCCTTTCCTGAAACACCTCCAGGGACAGTGACTCCACCACCTTCATGGGCAGTGCATTCCAATGCCTGATCACCCTCTCCTCTTCCTGATATCCAACCTGACCCTCCCCTGGCACAGCTTCAGGCCCTGCCCTCTCATCCTGGCACTGGCTGCCTGGGAGCAGAGCCCGACCCCCCCCTGACTGCACCTTCCCTTCAGGAAGCTGTGGAGAGGGATGAGGTCCCCCCTGAGTCTCCTCCAGGCTGAACAACCCCAGCTCCCTCAGCCTCTCCTCATCACACCTTCCCTCCAGTCCCTTCCCCAGCCTCGTCGCTCTAATCTGGGTTGGGAATGATTGACACAAGGAAGAGATGGGACACTGTATCCCTTGGGTTTGTTACACCTATGTGGAGATGTCTTCCAGGCTTGGTGGGGTTGGATAAATTCAATGCATTACTAGGTTAGGAAAAAAAAATATTTCAACTAAATAAAGATGTGAACTTCATTAAAACCAGCTACATTAGGAAGGATTGTCTGCTTAATTGTTCACGATAGACAAGATGCAACTTAGGGCTCAGCTGGACTCATTCCCAGTGTTCATAAATCTATGCATGAAGAAAGCAGAGCAAGTGAGAGCTAAAAGTTCCTTTGGGGTTTTGGTTTTTGTTTTGTTTTGCTTTTTGTTTTAAATTTTGAAGCTCACATTTAGTGTGTATATTTTAACATGTTCATGTGAAACACATCAAAGTAAACACATGCAGTGTGTTTCTTTCACCCTCATTAATCACCGTAGTGTTTTAAAAAGTAACAAAAAAACACAGTAATGTTAAACTGTGGTCAAGAATTGAAATATACACAGCTCTAGAAATTCAAAGTTCGCCTTTGCCAGGGCAAATGTAGCTTGACAACCGTGTGTGTTTATGTATCAGCATGTGAAGCAAGTCTGGTTAGCAAAGATGGACTTTTTCCATCGAAACCCCTCAAACTTGTATTGAAACTTTTTAAAGCACTATTTCAAGCCACCTGAAGAGTCAGCTAAAAATTCAGGGGAAGAAAATGCCTGTAAATTCTCTAAGCCACTCTGAGAACTATTATTCTCCAACACTTTATGACCAAATGCACTTGCTTTTTTAAGCCCTGCTTATGTCTTTATCTGGGCAATTTCTTTTTGTAACACACCTGAATAACCAGGAGTGGATGTGAAAGATGAGGGTTATTTGCAGCATGTTTTTGCCACTGAGATGCCAGTGAACCACCTGTGAGAAGTCTACCTGTGTTTGGGATAGGCTTTCAGCCAGAGTGGAGGACAGCTCTTTTCAGTTGCACTTCAGGCTCGTGCATCCCAGTTTTTATCTCCCTCTTTGCAGTCCCCCTGGATGCTGCTGGAAGGGGATGGGACAGTGTGGCACTTCTGTTCTTTCCAACAGCTTCCTTTGTGAATAGGTATGGACCCCACCTGTGCTGCTCCTCTCTGCTTTCCTCAGCAGCACCGTAACACAAACATCAGCCTGATCCCTGTCAGTCCATTCCCCGGGGTCTTGATAGTGGTTATGTATGTGAAATGCTTTAGTAATTTTCCTTGCTCTGATGAATGCCTGTATGAAAGGAATCGGGACAGAACTGGCAGTGTGCAAGCTAAGAAAGATGATGCTGTCATGTTGCTCTTCACTCAGATGGGGGAAATTGTTTTCATAAATAAAAGTTAGACTTTCCCTACAAAGAGAACTTGGATAGAGTATAACTAACTGGGGATTCTTATAGATGTTTTTTTCAGACTTGAACCAGCATCCCTGTGGGAGCTGTTTCCTTTCTAATTTATTTTTTCTTTAATTTAATAGAGAAATTGTACTTTTGTGGCTCTGCTTTTTGTCTTTCTTTGCTTAAAGGCACAGAAAAGAGAACAACTGTCAGAGTGTTAAGCCAGAGGTGCTGTATTCTCTCAGCTTCTTTTTCCTGTGGGAGGAATTAAATGCACTCTTTATTTTTCAAGATTATACATAATGGATAAACAAGCGTGCATATCTTTCACAGAAGTAACAACCACTCAGACAATTCCTGCCCCATATTTCTCCACAATCTGACTTCCTGAAAGCTTTAGAGGACCACTGTTGCTTCCCACAAATAGTATAACTTTTTCACTTTTACCTTTTTTATATCCACACTGCACTTCACCTTATTTACCAAAGCATTCTCATTGTCTTTGTGACTAATCAGGGTGACATATGAGTTCATCTCACTTAACTGAGATGTCAAATTTAGGAGCTCTCTTGCCTGAGGCTCTTTAAGGGGAGGTGGCTTTCAAAACCTAAATCATCCCCAGGTGCCTGTCTTTCCTGTGGCAGATAGAGAGTGCCAGGAAATCTGGAATCATAATTTAGGTGCCTTGATCAGGTATGTTGAATTTGGGCTGACATACGTAACTTTTAGGCAGAAAACACGTTGAGTTTTTAAAAAGTGCCAATCCAGTTAATTCTGAACATCTTGGAGATGCGTGGCAGAACGTGAAATACTTCTCCATTTACAAGATCATAACTTTTTCCTTTCCCCTACAGAGGCTGCTACTGACCCTCCTAAGACACCTGACAGCGACCCTTTGTTTACCAAACTGCGCAGTCCGAGCACAGGCAAGTTTTGCAGTTGTGACATGAGCCTGTAAGGGTGGTTCCCTCCCTCCACCATCAAAAGATTCATATTTTGCAAGCTGAAATAGCGATGATAGTCTAAGTCTTACGTGCCAAAGATACTGCTGGTGGTGCCAGATAGTTAATGCTGTGCAAACATTTAGGATTTCTTTTATAATTTTAATTGGTTGAACTGTTTATTCATCAGGAATATTGGCACCACCAAAAGGAGGTGTAATTTAAGTTCTGGTTTTAAGTGCATTAGTTGGGGGGGGGCTTACAGTGTTGGGTGTTGAGCCTGGGCTTTTCTTTTTCCATCCAAATTTAGGCTTCAGTGCATTCATCTTATGCTATAAAATAAATATTCAGAGTTAGAGACTCAAAACCAAGGTTTTTGAGTCTTTTCATTTTTAAATCTAATTTTCTTCTTTCCCTGGTCCAAGTGGTGGTGCCTCTTCTCTTATTAAGAGTTGATGAGGCACTTTGAATTCAAAATACATCAGAAAGACCAGCAGATACGGGCGATATAATGACACCACCATCCCACAGTTACTTTCTTCTAGTCAGACTGTTCTTTTGTCAAGCATTTCTTACATGAGTAACATAATAACTGGAATATGTGATACTGCAAGAGAAACTTGCAGTAAGCCTTTGTTAGGGCTAACATTTGTTTGAAAAAACATTTTGTGCTGTGTTGTTTTTTCTTTTCATATGCTTGTTTGTTTTCTGTAGATTTCAGTTGTATGTTTTTGGTTTGAAATTCACTTCTCATTCATGTATGTTTGTATCTGAAGTCTTTAGGTTTATTTTAATGGACAATATAGTAACTGCTACTTGTTCTTGAAAGAGGAAGTTGAGTAAAACCAATGGATACAGAACGTGAAATCATTTACTCATCACAATACCTGTTTCTTGACTGCTTAGACTCAGTGGGAATGCACAGCCACGGATATTTTCCACCTGCTCTGTTATATTGGCTTTCTGATTTAAAAACCCATAGATGCTAATTTCCTTTTCTCTGTGGAAGAAAAGATCTGTTTACCTTGTAGAATCAGAAATCTTGGGAAAGGTTTCTGGGAAAAAACTAAAGTACAATGATTGCCTGGGTGTGTTCCTTTAGAATTTACAGGAGCTTATTTATAGACCCGCATAAACTTTCAGTTATGTAGCCTGTTAGAAGTAGAGAGTCTGAAAATGGAAGAACTGAGAACACCCTATTAATGTATTTTCCTTACGTTTGTGTCTAACAGATGAATTGTTGATGCCAGATATTGTTTAAATACGCGCTGAAGTACTCGGCATACAACAGAATTCACACTAACCACTTCATTAAATGAAAGTATGCGTGGTCCTTTTTATAGAGAGGTAAAAAGGACAAAACTTCTATCCCTTACAAAGACTATAAACTAGCGTTCAGCTGGCAATTCAAAAGTACCACAGGAAGTATTTTTCAAAGCACTGAGCTAAACGAAGGGAACTAACCATACCAGAAGACTTAAGCAACTAACTGAAGAGGTAAAGTTGTGAGCAAAGCTGTCTCGGGTCTCGCTCCATCCCCTGGAGTGTCTCTGTATTGACACTGTTGGGAACCTGTGGTGACTGTCCTTTTAACATAAGCATGTAAGCTGAGGAACTGAAGTTAGACAATCAGAATGGTCCCTTTCCCAAGATGCTGTAGCTCACCACTACATTTGGCTAGCATGCTCTCTGGTAGGAGTCTTAAGTTGCTCAGTGAGCACTTCTGTAAGCAGTTTGACATCTGGCACTGGTCAAACTATGGTGTAGATGCTTGTTGAGAGGCACATGGTAATGACTAAAACCTCTGCTCCCCCTTATATATCTACTCTTCCCTCCTCCCCAAAAGAAAAATTGTCAGAGATCTGAAACCTTAGGTGAGGTTAAATGTCTGGTCAGCCTTTTGGGTAGAGGGGGGTAAAAATGCATTATCAGTCATTTCTGGGAAGAGATATCTGCCCATTTTAGCTGATCTCCCTCCACACCTAGGGATCTCTGTAGGCTGAGGACAGCAGTGCTGACATCAGCTTGCAGGGGCTTACACCGAGACATTTTTTGCACCAGCCCATGATCTGCCAATCAGTGCAGCTTTGCAATGTATGTATTTTAAGCAAAACTGCCATGTTGTGGTTGCTCTTGTCGCTGGAAGATGGATTGATAACCAAGACAGAACCAGTCCTGCCAACAGTCCCTTCAGTAGTTGTGGCAACTTCCTGGTTTAGAGATGGAAAATGCCAATCCTCTTCACAACATGTTCATCACCCTTTCATTATAACCCAGAACTAAAGTGAAATGGCAGGACTGTGCTTTGGGGTAGCCTAAAATAAAGTTTTCCTTTCCAAACTTACCAGCTTTCTGATGGGCACTTGGAAGCAACTTCTTTTAGCTTGTTCACCTTATTTGTATAGCTCTACTGAGTCATCAGCAATCCATTTTGATGCACTAGGAAAGCAAATAAATAAATAAAATTTCAAATTGGCACTTGAAGGTTTGAGACTTTCGTTCCCTTAACCCAGAGTCTGATATCTTGGAGACAAACATGATGGAAGAAGGAATTTTCTTGTTTTCCACCTTCCCCCTTTAGTACAGACAAAAGCTGATTTCTTGAGTGATTTTGATTTGGGTTTGGATCAAAGGCTTTGTGTTGTAAGATGAACTATTCACACATCTTATTTATTGATTCAAATTCAGTTTGGTTTATAGAGCTAGTAAATGAACATCTGTATGTAATAGTTTTCTTTGTCTGAGCTCTCTTTGTAGTGAGTTTATGCAGAATGTGTGTATGTTTGTGTGTCTGTATGTATATAAGGCACATTCTTCAGACGTATTGGGTATTCTTTTGATTTTTGTGAAGGCTTACAAACAGAAACCAGATTTCTTTTCAACAGGGGAAGCAGCTCTTTACTTATTCAATAGTGGTGCACAGCAGCTGTTTGAAGTAAAAGCTTTTCATGAGGAATATCGTTCCTGGTTTATAGGTCAGACTGTTCAACAAGGTGAGTAATATAATGTATCTTTCCACCAACTGTAACTATTGTTCATACCCAGACCTTCCCTCTCTTTTCTAGTAAATGTACAGGTGTTTTTCCTAGTTGTTTGAGGCTTGCTGCATCATCCCCACCTTCTAACACACTCATTTGCCATCTGGATTTAACCAGGGCTGGGGGCTTTGTGGTCTCTCTTTAAAAGGCAGCCCTTGGCAGCCTCAATTAGACAGATGTTCATTTGTCTTTGAGGAAAGGGGGGCAGGTCGTTCAATTGTATTTAAACTGAAGTGCCATAAAATACTTAGCTTGCCTTGTCAATCAGACGAGCAAGTCCTCAGTGAAAGTAAAATATGCGTTATCCTATGGGAAGGAAAAACAGGCTGGAAGAGCTTGGCTAGCTGAGCAGAGTGGTGTGCTAGCACTCCAAGCGTTGGAATGTATGGTCTTGCTTTCAGTGACCTCTGTAATCCCCTCTCCGAGTGCTGGCATCTCAGGATAGGCCTGCTATCTGAAGGTTACATTTCAGTGTTCTGTCTGCAGTGAGCTTTTCTTTACCATTCCAGCCATTCTCTGATCTTTCTGAAAACAAGGAGTAAACTTCCATAACTGCTTGTGACAGCTTTAACAATCCCATTATCAGTAAGGATGTCATTGGAGTAGTGTTTCTCTGCCAGCACATCCATAGACCAAGCAATAAGTCTTAATTCAGAAGATGAAAGCATACTTATTTTGTCCCTTTTAACTAGAAAAAAGACCATTTGTAGTAAAAAATGAAAGCAACCCCACCAGACATGTGCCTTCTTTAATGGTAGTATCCCAAAGTGTGTGTTAACTTTTAAACATCCTCTGCAGGTGCATAGAGCAACGCAAGCAGTATGTCTGTGAGCTTTTCCTTTCTCAGTCTGGGGGCGAGCCAAAAGACTGGGTCTGCTCCCTGCTCCCAATTATGTCCACATTGTATTCTCCTCCACCCTTTCTAACTCTGTTTTGGCTCTTGGGAAAGAGTTGCCTTAAGGAATCATCGCCTCGATTTTCTTTAAAGGATACAAGGGGAAGAATTATTCCTGAATGCTGGGGCTGCTGCAGTTCTGAAACAGTCAGGGGAAGAACAACACAGACACACCAAAAAAAAGCTGTGTATTTGCAGTTAAATTATTTTGTAATTTGCAGAGAAGGGCAGAGGTCCATATACACCTTTGGTGTGTCTGAACTCTTAGAACAAATAAATATACCACTTCCTGGAGGTACAGTGGAAAGCATTTCTATGAAGGATATCAGAGAGTGGCCAGTGGGTTTTTTTCCCCTGCTGTTTTATTATCAAAGCTTTCATGTTTTAAGTAGCACTGATGTTTGTTTTCCCTCACTCAGTGTGTCGTGTTAGTAAGACAGATGTTAGATTAGGTATCACCCAATCTTTCCTTAGTTTTAGGGCCATCTCAGTAGGACTTCCTTTTCTTTCATTATTTTGATCATGTGATTTAGAACCAAAACAAAACCCAAAAACATTTATTTGCTTTTGGTTTGCTAATTAGTGTCAAATTGTCATCAATTATTGTGTCTCATTAGTGAATTTACTTGATGTTCCATTGTTTCCAATTATCTACAATTACACAAAAAGCCATTGTCCTGCAATGAGCTCCAGATGGGCAGAGGTGTCTGTTTCAATGCGAGACCAAGTTCTTCCTTTGTGTGTAACTCTGAATACAACATACTGAGCCCTTCCTTTCTCATCTATTTAAATTTATTTTTGCCCTGTTAGGAGACTGCCTTCTCCCCTTGCAGATGAGAGGCAGCTCTGACTTCACTAGCACTTGAAATTCTTTCTTGCCTTGCTTACCTCTTCAGCCAGCACAGTGTTGCCTTGCCCAGTGTTTGAGGTGGAGTGTTCTGGATGTATCTTGTAGAAAAAAGTTTCCGTTGCACCCAAATCTGCCAATAGAGGGCAGTTTCAATTTTGCTGGATTTAATATGGTCCAAAAAAAGGCAAAACCAAGAGTTCTTGAAGCCAAGAGACCTGCAGCGGAACTTGTTCTTTGATTTGGCAGCACTCAGAATTGAGTTCTCTCTGTATTTTTCATATAAAATCACATATATTATTTCCCTGCCCATTTTGTTAAAATATTGGGATACTTACTGAAAAAAGAAAAATCCTTCTTCTTGCCCACACTCCTGAGAAATATCCTACTAAAAAAAAAAGTCAATGTATGGTGTCTCTTGGTATTAAGCTTATTTTTACATATCTGTCACTTAGATGGGCGCCTGCTGTTTGTCACACCTATGGACCCCTTATTTCTGATACTTTACTACCTCATAAAGGCAGACAAAGAGGTAAGCCTGCTTTATTTTTTCACTTGAATTCTCAGGAGGAAATGTTATTTCTGACTTCATTTTCTGCAGAAGTTATAATTTTACAAAGAGGTGCTTCCGTAATAATGGAAATTTCATTTGCATTTAAAGCAGAGATACCCACCCTAGAAATACTTTTGTTTGCATCAAGTTTTTTTGGTCAGGAAAGCATATTTCAGGAGTCAGCTTGCAATCCAAACAAGCTCTAATCAACTCCTTTTTAAGAGAAGCAGACAATCTCTTTTGTCCTTTCGTGAGATCCCAGATCTATTGAATTTAAAGTGATGAGATGTCATCAGAGTAAAACAAGCTAGTGCCCTTTCTGAGGCATCAGTAGATGAGTCATTTTGGGAAAGAAAGGAAAAAGAAACAAGAATTTGGGTGCTGTGGGGGAGGAATAGGAAGCATTTCTTTGGCAGTTTGAACTTGAAAGAAAACATTGCCTTTTTAGAAGCATTATTTGTATCACAGAATAGCAATGGGATGATCAAGTATCCAAAAGTTGGATAACAAATAAATGGCTTAATTGATTTATCACGGGTGGGGCAAAACCTCACTTAAATTTCTGAAGTGTATCGAAAGGCATTTGCAAAGTTACTGATTTATTCTTTATAAAAAGGGCATAAAATAAAATGTAAATTGTTTTTTTGCTTCATGGAGGCAATAATTTCTCTTCATGCATCCTGAGGGTTTTTGCTCTAAGTGCATTTCCTATAAGGTTGCTTGCTGTTTTCTACTTTAGATTCCAAGTGCAGAATGCAGGTGAATCATTTTCATATGGTAAAGAAACAAAGTCCTACTACACATTTATAGTTATAACCTATTGCTCTGTAATTATTTTAAAAGTAGTTATGGTATAAAATGTGCAAACATATTCTGTATGTCTGTGATCTGTTCCTGCCTCGGGATGGCCCATCAGTCATTTCACAAGGAACAGTTTAGCTCGTTCTCTAGGCACTGTGCTCTGTTTGCAGTCAGCATCTCTTTGAAAGCTTTTGACCAAATTTAAATTAGGGAAACAATAAATCTCCTTCATCTACGTGGTCAAGTGTGGAGGCAGCCAGAGTGAAGGAGAACTACTGCTGCTCTTACCGTGGGTGACAAGAGCCTTGTACTGCCCTTTACTTTCTCAGTATATTATTTTCTAGGTTTTCTGTTTTTCCAGGCCAGGCATGATGCCAAATAAATGTACAGAGCTGTTCTGGGTCCTAAACCAGGGCAAATGCATTCCTGCAGTGCCAAGCCTAAGCTAGCTTGCTCTTCAGTAAAGGGAGGCGTTGAGGAATGTGCTGCAGATACCTTGTGCGAGGCCAGCTCGCGTGCAGCACGGTCTCTTCTGGCTTGAACTAATGACTATCAAGGTACACACTGGGTATCTTAGGATCGTCCTTGGCATCATCCTTTGGTTTTGATAGTGTGATAGAGGGTTGCTTAATGTACCTTCCTAGCAAAGTCATCTCCTAGCCAGCAGGCTTTCTTGGTTTAGGCTCTGTGCCCTTGCACAGTGTAAATGTGCCTGTCTTGCTTTGGGACGCAATCAAGTTTGCACGGGTAAGTGACCTATAGGAAATACTTTATTGCAGCTTTATTTCTGCATCTTATGACCCTCTTTTTTGATATTGTTATTGTGCCTTTTTCAGGAGAAAAAAAAAAAAAAAAAGACTTGAAATCCTTTCTGAATTTTTTTGTTGTTTGCTTTTGTTTTTCTCCTTGGCTTTTATTGTGATTGGTTACTTTTATTAAGCCTCTGACTGTTTAGCAAGAGGATTAATTAATGATGAAAGCAGTATACCCAAGGGGGGGTTTTTTCATGCTGACCAGTATAATGACTTCAGCTTCAGTTCCTGAGACCATGCACTCTCTAAGGATGGAAAGCTCACCAAGTCTTTGTACTGATGGACTAAAGAATCTTTCCAAAGGGAAGGCCGCCAGTTGTGCCAAACCTTGCTGAATGATTGTGCATTGTTTGGCAACAGCAAAATTTGTTTGATGGTTGTGTCATGTGCGGGGCTATTTAAGTTGTGCCAAAATGACTTTATATATATACTCTGGCCAAACTGGAATTGACTTTGCAGAGGTGAAAGGTTAATGCTCTGTTCCAGAAGCTGCCCTGCTCTTCTGAGATTTATTTTTATGGAAGAAAAAGCAAAATTTGAATAGAAGTTATGACACTGGGTTTACTCCAACAGGTTTTGGTCTAAAACACTATTGGCACGCCGTGACTACTGTGTCTTACGTCATCTTCCAAAAAATCCCACTGTACTTCACATTAGTTTCTCCTCATGTTGTTTTAAACTTGGTCTTTTAAGTGCAGTAGTTGAAGGGTTCAGCATTTTGCAGGTACTTGCTGGTTTGACATAAATATTTCTATCTTGCTTTGTAATCAGTTTCTGAATGTGTTGAGTGTTACCCTTCAAAGTAAAAAAAATACTTTTTCTTTCCCAGCTATGACCATTACATGCATGTATCTCTCTCTATATGTAGTGTCTATATACATCCTAACATTATAATAATGCTTTTATAATCTCTTTGGTGTATTTTCAGCAGCAAGGAAAGTTCCAGCCCCTCGATCAAGTTGTGCTAGACTCAGAGTACCCTAGCTGCCCGTTGCTGCTGAAGTGTGCAGATGTTAAACAGCACATACATCACATAACAGAAGAAAAAGGTGAAAAAAAAGGGGCTGGGGGCCAAGAAAAAGACTAGATTTGTTAACTGTCAATCCATTATGAGATAGATGTTGTAAAACATTCGATGAATGTTTTACTTCTTTTTTTTAGTGTAGGACAGTCTGGTGTGGAAGAAGTTAACCATCGTCCACATGGCTTTCTTTCTCCCTTTGCCACAAAATAAGTAGGAAAAAGCTGGATAAGAGGAACATGCTGCTTGCAAAAGGAGAGCACAAGTTTTCTAGCTTTGCATAATTTAGCGTTGTGGGGTTAAGATTGGGATGCATAAGTGTATGAGAGAGAAAACCTAAATGGAAAAAATTACCAATGAATCAACTCTGGACATAGTTTCTTCAACTTCTGCCTTGGCACAATTTAAGGCCGTTTCCTCTCGTCCTATCACTTCTAACTGAGTAGAACAGACCAACCCCAACCTCCTTTCAGGTAGCACCAAGTAAAAATGACTGAGTTGTCTGACTTTTATGGATGTAGAGGAGTTGATACGAGTGTATATTGGAAAGCTCCAGGGAGTTGATTGATGTACACAGCTTAAAACTCCAGGGAGTTGATGTATACAGATTAAAAGGCAGAAATATTAGGAATTCCCTTTCACAAAGCACTCTGCCTTGTCTTTGATATATATATATATATAAAAGAAGAAATATTTAGGCAATCTACAGGCGATTGGGAAGTGGCAAAGGAAAGTTGTCAGAAGAAGGAAAAACCTTCTTAAAACACCAGACCTCTCTATTGTTCTGTAGAACATCAACAGGGGAGTGGACTTTGTTTTCCCTGATTTAGTTGCACAAGTTTTAAAGTATTTCCTGTATGATATGGTGCATGTCCAGTAATGTAGGGCAGTTGCCTTCCCCAGAAAATCAATTTTAACTTCAGGGCAGGACATGTTTCCATTGCAAATGATCATTTTAAGAAGAAAGCAGGAAATCTGGGCAGGAAGACTGTTGTTACATTCTTGCTGAGACTGGGGAATTATGTGCTGTTGTGATACTCCTGAATTTGCAAAAGCAGCCTTGGAAGATGTTTAGTTACATTCAGTACCACTGGGACCAGGCAACCTTTTTCTTTGGGTGAGTTTTGACTTTTGAGAAGGCTTCTTTCAGACAGGTGCATCTGAACCACAGAGCAGCTTTTGCCTCCCCATGAGGTGGTAAATGCTTTCAGCAGAAACTATTATTAAGCTTTTAGGCAATTGCAATAGCTACAGCTTGTCTAACAGTGGCTAAGGAACTAGGGGTCAGAGAAGGGATACTAAACTTTTGTGCACCCATCTGAGAAGGTGAAAAATTGTGCCAGATCCTCTTGGCTGTCAAACTAAGAAGTCTTTATAGGAACCTAGGACGAGTTCTGGATTCTTCTTCTGAAGGGGCACTTCCTCCAAATAATAGTACAGTCTTAGGGCAGTATTTATGTTCTCTTAAATAAAGTTTTTGATGTAGATAAGGTCATATATCTTAGATCTAACATCTGCATCCATTCTGAAATTGTATTTGCAATTCTTATCCATCAGAACATCCTCAGATAAACTGTATGCTGTTAGTAGTCAAGATGCTTTACTGCTTGGCTTTTTGCATTGATGTTTTTTATAATGTATGATGTCCATCTATCAGTTTGTGTCATTTTGCCAGCAACTTAGAGTAACTGATTTGTTTTGAAATGCAAGGTTAAAATTGCTTTGTCATTAAAGCTGTACACACACGTGCACACCAGCTGTCTGTGATGTTCTTGGATGTACCTGCATGTACTGGCTGCTCCTTTCTTGTTCAGGTTTGGATTGGGTTGAAATTAATGATGCTGCCTTGTTCTTAGAAATACTTTCTATTTTTCAGAACACCAGGCATATTATTATGCAACAAACAGATTGTCACTTGCTTGCCTGTCACACACAAGTCACCCTTCTGTTTAATCCACTTCTATGTGTTTCATATTCTCATGTCTTTTACTGCCTGTAAAAAACCCCACTATTATGACAAAGGTACTCTGAGTACTTTAGGTACTTGAGTACCTTAGCTCTAAGACCTGTTGTCCACTTTGTAGCTTTTCTCGTTTAAGGAGTAGGGCTTTAGAGCAAGAAGTATCCCTTGTGTTGAGTCTTCTGCAGCTCCGATCTCTTTGGCAGAACCTAACAACATAATTATTTCACTCTTAATTTAATCTTAAGGCATTTAACATCTGTCTTACTGTAGAGCGCTCACGGTTTACACTTAGTGAATTAGCAGAAAGTCCACCTTCCCTGGCCTCAGTGTTGAAGGGCACTGAAAATTCATTTTGCTGGATTCAATTCCTGGTTATCTGCTTCAGCAGTTGGAGAAGGAGTCTGTTACAGCTCACTAAATCTGGGTGAGGCAGGTTGTTTGCTAATAAATTCAAACATCAGATAGAAAGTACAATAGAGAAGGTTAAACAAAGGGTTATGAATTCCAGTGCTAGAGTGTTACTCTTTGTTTCATTTTGCAAGGCAAAAACTGCAGTGATCTTGTCTGCTGTGATTAACATGAAGAGCCAAGAAAACTTACCTGATTAGAATAACTAAATAATATTGCCAAGCTTGTATTCCCAGAAGGTAGGAAAAAAGGGGCCATATGAGTTTCAGAGTTATGGAAAACACTGAGAAAATGGATGTTAAAATGTGCTTTAGGCAGTTTGCTCAACAATACATCAGGGAAACTTCCAAGTCTACATAGCGATTACCCGATCGCTGAACATATTATTTAATTGTAGAACCACTTATATTCCATCTGTATTTCTCAAACCCAATCTTTCCAGATGTCTCAGACCAGTTTTATAGGCACCAGACACATTAGGGAACAAAAGGCTTTCCAATATATACTCATATTATCAAACATAGTCGCTAACTCTCACCAATATCAAATGTGCATCACATGTTAAATCCACGTTCCAATATTGAATCCTTTTGTCAGCAGTTTGTGACTTTCATAACTCACTTTAATTCTTCAGAGGTCTCAAATATTGTCAGTTTCTAGAGTTTAATAGTCAAAACTGTCAAGCACACAAAATATTTTCAAACAAAGCGATCTCTGAAGGCTTCAGTGTAATTATTTTTCACATGTTTTAATGAAAATGGCTTCACAGTTCTATGTTCCCTTTCCCTAACTGAGTCACTCTGAATCATGGTGTTGTGGGGGAGTCTGCCTGGAAATCCAGACTAGAATTACTTTTCAGCATGGGTTGGGGAATGGTGGCCGGAGAATGTCCCTTCCTCGAACTTTCTTAGATAAGAGAGGAATCCACAAATTGTACTCGCTGTACTTGGACCCAGACCATTAGCTCTTTGAGATGCAGGTTCAAGTATCCAGAGTGTCTCCCCCATTTTCTGCTTCTGTTCTTTCAGAGACATTTAGAAGCTTCTAAGTCCTAAAGGCTGAAGCCAACAATGTCACAGCTAATTACTTTACCTGCAACTCATCAACTTCATGAAGCAAAGTGTAAATTAGTGGTTTTTTTTCCCTTTTTCTTCTGAAGAGTCCTTGAGTTTTGCTCTTCTACAACTGCTGGGATAGATTTAGACTTGTTCTTGTGAACAGCTTTCCTCGACCTCTCCATACCCCCTACCATGCATCCACAAAGAGCACGTAATAGTTAGCTATTTGTATGCAATTTGAAAGAGCCAAGATAAACCTGCTGAAGGAATCATAAATAATATGTTGTTGTTTGCAAGGGGAGAAGGAAACTCCATGAACTGAGTGTTGGAATATGATACTGGATCAGTAAATGACATGAAACAGATGTAGGTATTTATGGGAATGGTATACAGGAGATTAAAACTTATTGAAATATCTGTTAAAGAGTGAAACACAATGGGCTCTAAAATCTCCTGTGAAATCTTATTAGGCATTTCATTCCATTTCCAAAATGTAAGTTCCTATGAATTAATACTGATTTTTTTATACTGAAATTCCCATGAACCTTTGTAATTTTCTCTCTCCTTTGCCTCAGCATCGTGAACTCGCATATCTCCAGATCACTGATCACATGTGAACAGCAAGTGTTCATGATACCTTAGTTATCACAGGGGAAACACTTTCTGAAATTCTTAGATCATTGAGTTAATTTATGTTGCTTAATAAATCATAAATGAATCATGTACTTCCTCCCACAAGGAGTGTGTTTCACTACTTTGGATTCTGTGTTGTCTTTTGACACTGTATTAAACTACGTAAAAGAGGGATAGAAGTAAAACTTTGCTTTACTCACACTATGAAGTGAGAGGGGAGAACTGAGAGAACAGATAGGAAAAGGGTTTATTCTCTTCACTAACCAGCTCTCTGTTCTGGCCCCTTACTAGGTGCTGGAATTCATTAATTAAAGATTTAAGATACGATGTTCTAAAATTAATTAATTTGCACAACCAACATTTTGTGTTGAGAACTATATAGTTAATGACCAGTCTGGTGACACAGGGCACTTGAAGGTTTGGCAAACTACAAGGGCTTGAGAAGAGTGAATTCAGGCGGCCCAAGATTATGCATAAATAAATAAAAGATGTGCTTTTCTGAATTAGGGCCTAATTAAAGAATTGTCGAGTTGTTCAGGCTTGTGCATATCAGCTCAGTCTGTTTATTTTTCCACATTTCCAATAGTTTTGAAACTGATTGCCCTGATATCAAACACGTGCAAGCTGCAAATTAACTTCCAGGCTGTATCTACAACTTCAAAGATTTTAAATGTATTGAAAATGCAATCCAAACCAGTCGTGACTTTCTTCCCCTTGTTTCTTTCTTAGAGATTGGCAGTCAGAAATTCCACAAATACAGCCAAGAGAAGACACTGAAGTGGTTAAAGAAAAAGGTATTTTGTGTTTCTCTTTCGCTTTTGAAATTCCTTACATTTAAAATGAAAATGCTTATTAGCTTGTCCATATCTGCTTTGGAGCCATGTGATGCTCCTCCATTCAAGGCATGTGTCCTGTCCAAGAAGGACAGACGTGACAATGAAGTTGTTGCACTTGAGAATGGGATGAGGTATTAGGGAAATGACAAATTGCATTTCTCTTTTCGATGGGGCTGGCGTGAAAGGGATTCATGGAGTGTGGGGAGGCAAAAGAAGAAACCCAAGTTCATCTTATTGCTGTGTTCTGTAGGCTTTGCATAAGGTGAGGAGCTTGTCTTTTGCTTCATCCACAGATGGGCGAGAGAAGAGCTCTGACCGTTGCAACTTTTAAATTGTGACATGCTTTAAAGCTGGACAGAAATGCCTCGGGTTTGTGCTACGAAGGGGTCTGCTTTGGCAATGATGAGGCATGAGGATATCTATTTTGAAATCAATATCTGAGTATTTACTTTTGAGCAGGTACTTGCTGTTGAAAACACCTTTTTCTGCCAGTTACCTCTGCTATATTGCGTGTAGCAGTGCCCTGTAAAGTCCTTAATCTTTCATTTCCATCAGGACTGCTTTTGCAATCCAGCTGAGCTCTGGAATTCCCTGTTCTCCGAGCAGGTGTATTTCTCACCTGTATAATCGTGGCTGTTGCATCCGAGTAGCTCAGCTCATTTTAGGGTGCTGCAAGACTGGTGCTGTGTTGCCAAGGCAACGTGTTCAAAGACGTGCTAGTTTCTTTGGAGTTTTTGGAGCTCATATGCTAGTCATTACAAATGTGTATTAAATTTCACCACAGTCCATAACTTGAGTGTTTTATATGCTTGAAACAAAATTACAAGAGCTTTGTCACTGCATTAACATGTGCATAACAACACTGATACAGACATTTCATTCTGTGGTTTCCTATAGGTCAATCAAACAGTGAAAGCACTTAAAAGCAACAATATAGCTGTAAGTGAAAGTGCACATGCAGCTACATTTATCAGCGGTAAACAGATCGCAGACACTAAAGAAGGTAAGAAATCTGAGCATTGGAATGAATTCTATTTTTGTGAAATCACATATGTGGAGATAAAATATATGATTAGAATCTAAAACGAACTGAAATTGGACTTTGAAGTATTTTTTTTTCCCTCGTACAAGAAAGTTCCACATCTGCTGTGACTGTGCCTTGACTTTTCTGAGTTCTTTGCTATCTTCATTGGCTGACATTGTAATTAACAGTAGATCTCAGCAGGGGTCCTTTTAGGTTCTTCTTAGTGCAAGGAGAACACGTTTTTCTCAGTGAAATACATGCTGAAGTGCTTCACTGAACTGAAACTGTCTTGAACAATAGGACACATAATATATCTAAGTATCCACCCAACAAGTGTCTCTGTATATTATTTTAGTAGCATGCAAATGCTCTTCATAGAAGTCTCCAAAAAGGGAAGGGATCTTAGGAAGTCATCGTCCCAGAGAAAAAGCTCCTGCTCCAAACATTACTGTGTGAGAGACAGATGTATAGAATACACAAGTGTGTGCTTATTAAGGGCAAAAACTTCAATAATATGTGTATTAAATCACCCTGAAATTGACATTCCCCTTACAAAAAAGTCTGGAGTGATCTTGTTTGTTTCTAGTCACCTTTCCCTGGGGAGGGCAATGTCCCGAATGTTACAGGGATATGAAGCTGTGTAGAGAAAGGGCTCAGAGTAAATTCTTCCAATGTTAATGAAAATTAAGAAAAGTTTAGAACAAGATGAATGAAAGTGAATTGTTTCTTATTACAAAGACTTTCATAAGTCTTCATGCTGTAGGGAAATAAGGAGGAACAAAGCAACTTGCTGACAAAGTGGAAAATGAGTTACCGAGTAATGATATCAAAGGAAACAACATAAATGAGATTTAAGAGGCAATTAGGCAGTTTTATAGAACAGAGATTGTAATATATGGTTTTTAAAAAGAGGCAAAGCTGCAAAACTTCTGACTTTAACTTTACAGTAGCTTTCCATCCTTTTCCCCAGCCCCATTTTTTGAGAGGAAGGGAAAATTGTCCTGACAGCAACCATCTTGACTATGCTTAAATACTTTATCTCTGAAATCTGTATTTAAATACCTTATCTGCTGTTTGGTTTGGGGTTTTTTTCCCCATTTTCCTCCTTATTTATAGTAACACGGACATAACAGTCCTTTAAAAAGCCTTTTTTTTGGATTTAAAAGGCCCAACACTGAAATAGGGAATACTGGGGGGTTAAAAGTAGGTAAGTTTTGGAGGCATCCCCACTGTATGTACCAAGGTGAATGACAGGAAGTCAAATGGACTTTACTCAACACTTATTTTTAATAAGACTTATTTTCTTGTCTGACCCTTTTGCTGCCATGACAGTTCAATTTATATCTGTAAAGAATTGCTTTCATAAGGGTATTATGACATTTCAGTACCTTATAAATAGATGGGTATACGTAGTTAGCTTCTACAGATGTTACAGGGCAAAAATCCGGGAGGATATAAGCAGTGCAGATGGGGAAGGAAGGGAAGTTTGACCTGTGAGACCTGAATATCTCATTCAGAAGACAAAGAAGGGAGGGGTGCAAGTATTGCCGAGGTTTGGCAGGAGGTTAATAACAAAACAAGGCTAGGGTGAGAACACCGAGTGCCTAGAAGGCACACAGTGGTATTTTAAGATTGGTGGAGGAAGTCAGTGAAGATTGCTTCAAGGCAGACGTGCAAAGAGAATGGATTTTGGGTTTGGTGCAAAATAATAGCAGGTGACTTGGACTCACCGTTCAGTGTCGTAATGCAAACAGTGGAATGATGGGAATACTTTTCTTAAGTGATAAATTGGGACATATTAAGTGCTGAGGTGAAATTGTCTTGGGTTGGAATTCTTTCTTGCCATCTCCTGACTCTGAAGTGGGTTTAAGGAGTGACAGATCTTTGATGAATCTAAGCTGCTGTGGCAGGAAAAGTGCAGGTAGGAGATACTAGGAATTTTATGTCAATATAGTTGAAATGCACATGCTAGTGTCAGGTTGTTAATGCTTTCTTCTTCATTGCCAGTTTGCATTGGGCTTTCTACATTAAAAAGAAAACGAAAACAGCAACAAAAAAGGAAACTAGCTCTGGAGCAGCAGAAATAGTTCTTTACCCTCCTGAGGCCAGTTTAGTGTGTGCTTCCGAAGTCCTTAACTGTGGAAGCATATGAACAGATAGAGCCAGCCCACTGTAGGTGGAATTCAGAGGTGAGATTTTAGCTTAATGTCTGGCAAATACCGCCTGGGCATGGGTGCAGTTACTCCCCAGCATCCCCAACAACAGTGAGTTTAAAAGATCCAGCCCACAATTGGTAAGAGCTTGTGTAGAACGTGACCAGAAAAGATCTGGTTTAGGACTTCATGTTATAAAAGGGTCACTTCTTTTTTTTCTTTTTTTTTTTTTCCTCCAGTCTCTCAGGAAAACATTTATAGTAGGACTGCCCTGTACTGAAAACAGCTTCTAGTAGTTCATATTTCCACAGATAATTATCCCGTCTTGCCAGTGATGTTTAGATAGGCCTTGGCATTTTCTGTAAAGTACTGAAATTAAGTACAAGACTTTGAAATAGACTCATTGTCTCATCTAATTGTTTTCAGTCGAAGCCAGAAAATGTACTTTAGTACTGAAGCCCTTGCCAAATAATTGTAAGATCCAGATGCTTTAAAATTAATGATTGCATGTTCTGTTGAGTCAGCTTTTTACTTTTGCAGGTTTTTAAAATTTAATTTCTTTGGAAAAATACATGGTATCTCGTACTCTCAGAGAGTGAACAGCTTTTGTAAAGAACCTACAGCAGATATTAATAACATGTGCTGACAAAGTGAGTGTAGTAAGTCTTTACTTTTTAAATAAACCTGGAAGTGTCGTATAACATAAACTACTCAACACAGGGAACCATCACAGTGTATCCATTAGAAGTCTCTTACTATTAATTCAACCTTATGATTTATGGTAGTGCATGCAACATGGCTAAGGCAACGTGACTATATAATATGAATGTTCTTTTTCTTCTCTTTCCCACTCCCTGTCCCGTTCCTGAAGAGGACGTACGGTATGCCCATGGGTTAATATCAGAATATATTCCTGAAGATCTGAGTAAAGAGTTGCTAAAATACTTAGGGTAAGTACTGTTCCAGCTAGGTGCTAGTCTTATATGACATGCATTGATGTCCTTTTGGGCATTTGTTCATCAAGACTGAAGTCAGTGATACAATGAGATTTTATTTGCCATGCTTTAAATGTCATCTTTTCAGATGTAGGTTATAGAAACATAGAAACATGGGTTGGCAGGGACCTCCAGAGGTCATCCAGTCCAACCCCCTGCTGAGAGCAGGGACATCCTCAGCTAGAGCAGGGTGCTCAGAGCTCTGTCAG
>JANHFX010013880.1:18678-30393 GCA_027560015.1 Chloroceryle amazona | reverse complement strand
GCTCAGGGCCCCGGCCCCCTCCCCGTCAATGGGGACAGGGATGGGGCAGCCCCCACCTCTCTGGGCAGCCTGGGCCAGGCTCTCGCCACCCTCAGCATAAAACATTTCTTCCTTCACTCCAGTCTACATCTCCCTCTTTTAGTTTAAACCCATCACACCTTGTCCTGTCCCAACAGGCTCTGCTCAAAACTATGTCCCCATCTTTCTGACAGGCCCCTTGAAGTGCTGAAAAGCCCCCAGAAGGTCTCCCCAGAGCCTTCTCCTCTCCAGGCTGAACCCCCCCAGCTCTCCCAGCACAGGGGTTCCAGCCCTCCCAGCACTGCTGGGGCTCCTCTGGCCCTGCTCCACCAGGTCCCTGTCTCTGCTTTGCTGAGGATTCCAGAGCTGCCCCAGCACTGCAGGGGGGGCTCCCCAGAGCAGAGGGGCAGCATCACCTCCCTTGACTTGTTGCCCATATTTCTACAGACAGGAAAATGTCACTTCATTTGTTGTATCCTCAGTAACTGCTTTTTCACATACTGCCTTTGGGATGTTCCTTTCTCTGCCCCATACCCAGATATATCTGTTTTTCTTCTACCCAGAGTTACTGAGTGAATCCTGTGTATTTCCATAGGCCTTTCAGACACCTGGCAGCCCAGTTGAAATGTGCTGCTGTCCCCGTTTGGTGCACCCCTTCCCTCTGCCTTGCCCTGCATCGGGCTCATTTTAACCTCTGTGGCAGTATGACATTCTTGACTCCTGCTGGGTTTGCCTTCCCCTGCACCCCCAGATCATCTTCTGCAGAACTTTTAGCCAGTACGATGATCCTCCCGAGTGAGATGATTTGCACTTGCAGTTACTTGTGTGCATTGTCATTTCCCCAACCCCTTGCTTTTTGGTTGGTCACGATTGAATGCTAGTCCTGCCCCTCAGTACACTCACAGCCTCTCCTGGCTTTCTCTTGTCTGAAAGTGTAATAAGCACGCTTTCAAAAACAGGTAACAGGGACAATTCTATGCATGAGTAATTCCAAAACCTGGGAGAAACCTTAAGCATAGTGTTCAGTGTATCCTGCCAAGCCTTGCTAGCTCCTCTGGGAACGGTTTCCAATCATTTCTGCGCCCTTACTGCAGTAGCTTTCTCTGCTCTGTGGCCCAGGTTTGTTCTTCCTAACTGTAGAGACTGGACCTAGAGAGTAAATGCCTCAGGCTAATTTCGTAGTCAATAATTAGGGGAAAGACAGCAGGGCATTCAAGTTACTGTCTGAAGTTGCCTTTCTCTTTACTAAAAAGAAGGAACACAACGCAGCCTTCCCTCCCAGTTTAGCCCCTCCAGTTTGTGTCCAGGAAGTCGACCAGCTGAAGTGGGAGACCTGATTTTCTGTGGTGGTGTCAGGGTGGACGGTGTAGGAGAGCAGCATCAGTGCAGCCGAGCTACGTCACACGGACCATGTTACCATTAGCTACAGGTTTTGTCACTCTGCTGGAGAGGCAGATGAAGTCAGTAGGACTTGCTTGGGCAGACTGCTTGTTTGCAGTTTCAATTCCTGGTATTTTGAATATTATATTGAAAACTATTTAAAATATTTTCAATATTCAGTTTCACTAAACTGGCATTGCCCAATGGGCACGTACCAAAACCAGCAAGCCCTGATCCCAGAGGATTCCAGATATTCTTTGCTTCCAGCCCTAAGAATCCCCCTCCATGCTTATTTAAGGCTGAAGTTTTACTGACAAGTGACAGCCTCCAGAAACAGGGACCAGGTGTGGAATCAGGCTAACAAAAGTCAGCTCTGAACAGAGCATCCGACTATTGGAAGTCTCATATCAGCTCAAAGACAGGTTACAAAAGTAACTCCCTTGTAGATATTAGTGGGAATAACAGCACGAAAAGGTGATTCTTTTCACTCTGTTTCTTGTAAACGCATTTCTAGAAACCCTGATGGGAGTGCACGCAGCTCAAATGGTCTCGGGCATTGGAGTTCTGGATTTCTCAGCGATTGTGGTTTTCTGGACAAAAATCCTCACGCTGCAGGAGTGTTAAAATGACTAAGGGCGTTGGTGTCAGCATAAGCCTGTGGAGAAAGCTCCTCTTTGTGTCATTTTTGCATGCATAATAACAGCTGATGCGCAGAATATTTTTAATATCAGAGTGGGAGGATATGAGAACCCCAGGTGCAGTTTCAGAGGTGCAGCTTTACAAGTTTAATGGTGTTAGCAGGAGCTGAAAATTCACAGCTTTTTGTGTTGGTAGTGGCAGCGGGGTTGGAGCCCTGTGAACAGAGTCACAAATGCACTGCACGTTCACCAGCTGAATCGTTTCTCAGCGTCTGGTACCTGGGAGCCTCTGTGAGAAGTTGTAGAGCATCAATCACCTGGTCTGTCTTTAGGAAATGAGGTCGATTATTTTGATTTGGTTTTGTAACTTTTTTAAATGATTTCTGTGTTGCCCCAATCCCTCATTAAAATTGCACATCCTTTCTAGATTGCTTTACATGAAGGTGTAATTTTTCAGCGTGGTCTTAAGGATTTTTTTCAAGCAACTTGTTATTTTTAAAAGAAATTAAGTAAGCAGTCCCACAAGTAGGGACTGAGAGTTAGGTTTGGATTTGGAAGTTGTATTTAGGTTCAGAAGATTCCTGGTGTCCCATTCCGGCCTCTTGGCGTATGGTAAAGGTGTCTTGTAATAGTAAAACTGAGAATACCCTGCTAGAAAGTGAATAATCAGCTCAAGTTCCTGCTCACCAATTAGGCTGAAACAACAGCATCTTATTAATCTCCCTGTGTTGTCAAAAGCTAAAGGAAGGACATTTAAATGTTATTTAAAGCTCAGAAGCGAGGCCTTTCTTAGTAAGACTAGAAATTTTGAAAGGCATTTGTATTTCTGAGTATACTAAAGATGAGCACCCTCCCTTGCAGGAGCTCGTTTGTATGAGAGTGTAGAATAATTGCTTTTTTATATATGCTAAAAGGACTGGAAAATTTCTAGCAACAGAAAGGACACATTAACAACAGTCTCCCTTTGGTGGATAAGCAAATCAGAAATAGGAACCGGAGTGCCTTGCAGCATTTGCACATCTGATAGTTTGGATGGCTACACGCAGGAGCCTCACAGCCATTCTCCTACGCTACACCTTTTCCACTTTGGCTTTTTTACTATTCAGTTTTACTTTTATTGAAGTGCCATTTTGTGCAATTATTCCCTCGCAAAAATGAGATAAGTTGGAATAAATACTAACTACACCTAGAATGAACTGTCACTTTGGGAGGATCACAGTCGCAGTGAAAATGTGTCCTGGTTAGTATCATAATGAAATCACTCCATGATAGTCCCTTTCAAAAGATACTCAAACATACTACTTCAGCTTCTCTGCTAAATCTGAGCTTGCATGAAAAATTAAGCAGGTATTTAATCTGTTTAGCTAATTGGTGGGGTTTTCTACCAAAACCTAGAGCAGTAGCAGGGAGTCCCATTCAGATCATTAGGAGTGAGAGGATTAACTATTAGCAGCAGCTCAGTTTTCTTCACCATGTAGCATCTTGACTTTTCTTTGTGAAGGAAGGAATGTGCTGGGGTTAGCATTAATATGACTTCTTGAAAGTCTGGAAAAACCTCTGTCGTTCTGCCAGTGTTCCCATTATCTACCTGAGCAAACGCAGGGAGATTTCATTCCTTTCAAGAGTCTACCTCTGCTTCTGTTTAGGTTTATTCTTTGCTGGACCTTTCGCATTTAACAGTAGCAAAAAGGCAGCTGGAATCCTGTCTGATTTACAATCCACTAAATTTCTGTGTGCTTAATCCAATCAAAACTGGAAGGAATGGTGCCTATACATCAACAGAAATGCAACAAAGTAATGGGAGGGTTAGTTTACAGAAATTCCGGAATTCCTTTGTCTTGACCAACTGAAAAAAAATTTCTTGCAAGACACGTGCATACTAAAAGGATTAACTCTGATAAACTGACATTTATGTTCAGATAAAAGCCAGTACTGAGTACTAGGGGAGCATTTTTCAATCAATTCCTTAAAAGCAGCTTTGCATTTAATCAGAGACGAGTCTTGTTTAAAAGCTTGAGGGTAGTGGACTAAAACACAGAGCCTGGGCCTCTTAATGGTGTTCAGTGCCCGGGAAATGGGGGTTGAAAATACATCTGTGCTAAGTGCTGATGCTCGGCGCTAGAGTAAGCCAGGAGAGTTTAGGGAGCTGAGCTGGCAGAAAATGAACTTTATCCCCCCCAAAAAAGTGGGAGCAGCCAAACAGCACAGCCAGGATGAGATGCAGGTAGATAACTGGGGAGGGAAGTGCCCCATTTAGAGTCAGCCCACATCGTCTGTGTCATAAAAACTCATCCACGTGGTGTAAGTCAGGATTACTCAGATATTATATAATTCAAAAAGTAGCTCATTTTAGAAAATCTAGTTTTAAAATCTTACCTAAAGTTATTTTTCAGAACGTATGTGTAACGACATATATCAAAATACGTATGTGGCACATATGTGGGATATATAACATACATGTGGACTGTATGTGTTTATGACAAAAGGCATAGCAGAATTGGCGGCGAAAAGATGGGTTACTTGGCATAAAGAGTTAGTGGTACAAAGTATATAGTTAATTTTAAGCAGGTTTTTACACGCTTTGCTGAGCTGGGATTATGGAGAACACCCTCTAGTCATGTGTCAGAACATCAGTTAAATCTGCATAAATCAATAGCAGGTCAGCAGTTTTCTAGATTAAATTAGATGACTGGAAGTTTGTAGACTGCTCTTTACAAGCATAGGCCTAAGAAAATAAGCAAGTTGTATAATGTTTAACCGTGGACTCTGAATGTATGTTAATAGAATTCTTTACTAAGCAATTTCATTGTAAAATGTATAAAATCTGAATAAATATACTTGTTGGCAAATTGTTGAAAACCTGCAAGACGGCGTGTTTCATAGAATCCTCAAGCCAGGGAGAACCATGACATCTGCTCAGTGGCACGCAGCAGGTTTTACTTGTGCCCTCAGTTCATGATTACACAAAATAAATAGAAAAAAGCATCTTCAATACCTGCCTGAAAAGAGCAAAAGAGCCACTGAACAAAGATCCTGAAGCTTTACTGCAGAGCACAAACATTTGAGAACCAACAGGCCCAAACAGCTTGATTTGGTGAGAGACTGTTCATATTGCTGCTGATCTTGAACTGGATGATCCGTGGGCAAACTATGTGTCACTGCATTTGGAGCCAAGATAATCAATGCCCAGATAATGGGAGAATTGACTTTAATTTGTTAGAAGTCAGAACTAGTACCAATACACTGCAGGCCGATACCATTTGCATTACAAGGACGGGTTTCTCCCAGGATATGGAAAAAAATGTGCAGTGTGAAGCTATGCTCCCCAACAGCGTATGAATTGAAAGCATGATTGTTTGTAATTCAATTTTCAGATGTGTTTTAGTTTCCTTGTCACTTTCTCGTGCCTAAATGCGTGAACGTCCATTGTTACAGAAACAATCCATGAAATAGATCTTTCTAAACACTACTTGGGAAAAAAAAATCACAAAGGTTCGTCATGCAAGCGTATTAATAATTGCCACTTATCGAATGTAGGAACAAACACTGCTTTGTATGTCATTTGTAACAAGAGCTTAATTTAAATCACATCTGACTTTTAAATAATACGCAAATAGGCAAAGGAATAATTGGTGAAATCCATTATTGCAAACTGTCTTTATTTTTCCTTCATAGTACTGCAGTATTCCAGCCAGAGGGTGCTGGTGGCCAATTTCTACTTGCTGTAAGGAGGAGGCTTTTGCCCAGCTTCCCAGGAAAAGCTTCACATCTTCAGGCTTGTGAGTTTGGAATAAACTAAACACGAAACAGTGGAAATGTGGAGAGTAAGCTGTTGTTCAGTGTTGTAGTTTCCACTTGTTAGAGTCGTGCAGGGTTGGCGAGCGGTGGTGCAGCAGGGCAGCAGTAGTTCCCAAGGGCTGCATGTATCTTCTTAAGCAGCTTTGGTTCTCCACTGCTGGGATACCATGGTTTGGGAATCCCTGTCTAATATTTGTAAATTGTTTGGAAATAATGTTTTGAAATAACACATAAAAGTCTGAAGAGCTGGATTTTCAAGAAAGCAAGAAAATAAAGTACCTTGCTTCCCTTGAAATGAATTATCCTCCCTCCTGACTTTTGAGGAAAAAAAAAAAGCTGTAAAATTTAATGTGAGTAAAACCCATAAGGTTCCCCAGTCACACAGAGTAATTCATGGAAAATTTTATTTATAAAAGCTGCAAATGACTGGGTGCTCATTTTCTGTCAGTCTCAGTCAGGAGTTCTACCCCTGATTTATAGAGGGCTGGGATCTCACCTTCTGAAACAAAAGGACGTTAAAAATTATTATGTAGGTTTTATAGCAGCCATAAAATTCTTTATTGAGTTCTGTGTGATTTCCATGAAGCCCATAGGATTCTTCGATCTAACAGATTCCTTGCAGTCTGTTTGCCTGCAGTAAGAACTAGGAGTTATGTTGAGGCCTGTGAATACTTACCCCCAAAGGTTGTTTTCTGGTAAAACATAACTCTTCATTTATTGATAGCAGTTACCACGGCGGACTTTTCTATTGCAATCAGTAGATAAATCATCGAGTTGAGAAGCAGGTGATGTTCTTCAGCAGGGAATAAAGGCTGGTGCTTTGTGCCTTTACGGTTGTATTGACCGTATCGTGGACAAATCAGCTGTAAGTTGGAAATAAACAACTACTGAGCAGCAGACGTGATTTTAATACTCGTTCCTTCCTCGCAAGGACAGCCCGTGCCCTGCTGTCCCAGCTGCCCAGTTGAAGCTGGATCGTGGAGCTGGATCACGCACCAGGGGCTGCCGCGTGCCTTTGGCAGCTCATTGCCGTTACACTAACTTCTTGTTTCTCAGTCGTACGCAAATTAAAGCAGGCAGCTGCAAAATCATCAATAGGTTAAATTCATTAGCTGTTCTCTGTATGAAATAAACAGGAAAATGAAGCTCTCCTTGGTCTTAATTAGTTCTTATAAAAGTTGGCAGGGAAACAGACATTTGTACACTCCTTTATTTTTATAAGAGACTTGCCCGAAAGAAAAACCTCAGACATATAATTTCCTTTTCTTTTTTTCCTCCCCTGTTTTATGCTCTCAGTCAGAGGCTAACCCAGCACCCTCCCTCGAAGGGTAGAGAGAAAGGTGGTTTGGCAAGGGCTCGTGCTCTGCCTCTTTTGTGCGGATCGGGGCATGTTCTGGGGAGCCTGCCCAAGCTGTTGCCACAGCGATAGGCCACGCTCCGTGTTTCCCGTCTCCCGTACGGGTAATTCATCTGCGGGAGAAGCCTTCGCCGAGCGCTGTGGTTCCACAATCATTACCGCTGGCTCCGGGCCATGCCACATCACCCAGCAGTACAAATTTGATCTGGATCAGGTGTGGGCACACCAGTACATTTTTTTGTCAAATTAGCGGAGCGCTTCGCGAGGATTTGATGCCGCCCGTCTGCCTTTATCCTGGGTGTGGGGAAGTGGGCGGTGCTGGAACCACAGAGGGTTAGGGCTGTGTGGCCGCCGGCGCCTGGTGTAGCGGTCGTCATGCCGGGGCAGCGTTAGCCTGTCAGAGTTTTGTGTGAACAAATTGAATTGGCAGAGTGTTTCAATGGGAACAGCTCGTTGTGTCACGCACCCGTGGCACTGGAAAGCTGGCAGCAGAAGCCTCCAAAATATTTAATATTTATAGCCACAGACTGGAATCATAGAATCGTTTTGGTTGGAAGAGACCTTTAAGATCATCAAGATCATTAACCCATCTCTGCCAAGGTCTCCAGCTAGTCTGGAGGAGTCTTAATTCTCCCAGTTCATGCTACTTTCCACAGAATTTACTCGTGATTCACACCTGGGCGGTATTCTGGCCCCTGTATACTTGTGGTGAGCTGAAGACAGTGTAAGACTCTACTGCTGCTGGAAAGGTGTGATGTCACCACTCCATTGCATCAGCTCTAGTAATGATGCCAGTCACGGAGTGAGTCAGACTAGCAAGTTGATTTAACTGAAAACTAAAGAAAAAAAAAGAATTAACAAATTCAGTGAAAGCTTGGACTGCTTCTTTGCTGGCAGCCCTTAGATTGACTGGAGCCAACTGTAAGTCCAGGGGTTCAGACTTTGAGTTTCAGCTCTGAGTATTTTCCAGGTGAAAGGTCTTGTAATAAGGGGCGGAAAAAACTCCCGAAGAACAGTTGTGATAAATGGTTAACAGTGAAGCTACTTATTTACTGAAATGTTAGTCTGCTGAATAACTGGGAAATGTTTCCAGTGGCTTTTGCTACACCTAGTACGTGGAGAATAGCATTTGTGTTTCTGCTTTTTCTCCTTTATTGGTGAAATGTGTATGCTAATTAAATGCATTTTCAGGAATTTTTAATTTCTCCCAGTAAGTGACATCCAGAAAAAAATTATATCTGAGACCTGTGTCTTCTCATCCACTCCTCTGCAACTCCTCTCTCTACTCCTGGGATTGCGTATTGCTTTAATTCTTTGATTTTTAACTCAGCCACTGAACAGACATTCCTTTCTGGATCTAGATAAGATAGTTACTCATCAGCACTTCAGAAAGAGTTTACCTTTCTCAGCCAGCAATTAAGTGAGCGTTTCTAAGACAGGGTAATAAATCCTACGTGGGGATTAAAAAGAAATGGCTCCTGGCTGCTATCTCCCCTGCTGCATCCCCTGCCTCCTGGGAGCAATGCAGGTGAGGAGCCAGCCTGGAGGAATTTGGGAGAGAACGTCTGGGGGTAGGTGCGGGACTGAACTGAGGACCAAGCTGGCGATTTCAGGAAAGAGCTTGTTTAGACAAAAACAACAGGAGATGTCCAAGGGGACTTCTTTAAGAAAACTCTGAAGGAGGAAGAAGCAGAGAGAACTGTTAGGTGCTGGAGACAGGTTGTGCCCAGTGGAGGGGACTGGAGGCAGCTGTTGATTCCTGAGGAGATGCTTCCAGGGAGGCATGGTACTGCTGTTTGCTAATCTGTTTCTGGAAAATAACCTGAGGAACAGGTCAAAACACTTCTTTATAATGTTGGGGCTAATCTTGATTCTTAGCTGATTCAATTGTGCAAAAAATTAATAACCCTGCTGCCAGAACTGTGAGTTTCTTAGCTTAACAATAACAAGTGGTTGAATACTGCCTTAAAGTGCTACAGCCATCTGCAAAATCAATTACCAAGGCACTGCCTAAATAAGGCATTAGGGGACTCTCTTACTTCACTTAAGTCCTGGATAACTCTTGAGTTGTCAAAGTGCTATAAGTGAGAGGCCTCCTATCCTTTGCTTTTCAAAAAGAAATTTAAATTAAAGCCAGAGAGATTATTATGATTTACGTGTGAGCTCTGGCTCCCTCCATGACCCACTTTGAACTGGGGAGGATAGACCAAACTTTCTCATAAACCACAGAAGACAGTAAAATTCCCACTGTTCCACTGAGTGTCTTGTTGAAAAAGTTAAGTATATTACTTAAAACATAATTTGTAAGCCTCTAATTTATTCTCTAGGGAAAAAAAAAAAAAATGTTTATACCCTGTCATTTAGGTAGTCCACCACCGTTGAACTGGAATTACTGGAATGAGTTGGGAACTTACATTTCTGGATTGCTTCTCTGTGTCAAACTGGCCACATAACGGCACGAGCACTTTGGATATGTAACTGGCTGTTCATTTCAGGCTCATACTTCTTGAGTTTGGTACTTTTTTCCAGTACTGCACTTGTTGAAAGATATTAAAACCCCAACATAGATTTAAATGGAGATATTCTATGTGAATAGTAACCGAAGGTCACAATATGTTCAGAGAATTCAAATACATGAATGTTCTCTTAGGAATACTTCTTGTAGAGATGGAGTTGCAGATGGGTTCCCAGATGGAATACCTTCCTTCCAATGTAGGGCTATGCATTTAAAAATGGATGCGATGCAATCAGGTTATTTAAATCAATTCTGTTATTACTTTTGAAGCCGTAATGACAGTAACTATTCTGTAACAGAGAGACGTGGAAAGAGGAATGCAATTTTTTGCTGGAGAATTGTTGGGCGTGTCTGAGATCTCAAAAGGCTCGCTCGGAAGAAAGGACCTTAAGCCAATTCTCTCTTCTTTCAGGGGTTGTTGGAACACCTGACAGGTAGCCTGCAGCACGGGTCAGCCAGTGCACTAGGTCACCACGAGTGAGTGAAGCAGAACTGGTTAAAAAAAAATGGCAAGAACATTTTGGGATGGGGCTTACTCAGAAGCACTTTCCCCTTCTTAACAAAAATCTCCCCGTGCCTGAGCTGGAGTCCTGGAACATCTTGGCAGGATCAACCTTTTCCCCTGGGACAGTCTTTTGCCCTTTGGTTAGCTTGTGCAGCTGGCTGTTGTTAATGTTGACATCACCATAGCACAATATGAAAAAAAGAGCAAAGGTAAATCCTGCCCAAAGCGTGAGAAAACAGCACACACCACCCCTGTGTACAGCCTTCCTCAGTATGCATCTTCTCTCATCTCAGCAGCCTGTCACACTTGACTCATATCCTCACACTCTACGGCTGTCGGGGCTTCTTTTTCAGCCTGATGTTAATTGACCTGTGAAAAGCCAACATCTAGAAAGAGCTCTTGTTTCAGGCTCCTCACCTGCCTTCTTTCACTTGTTACTTGACTTTCTCTTGAATATAAATTCGGCATCCTTGTGTATGTTCTTGCCACCTTTCAGGCAGAACAAGGCACAGAAATGTGATAATACTTAATTACAGTCGGGAAGCTTTGTGGAAAGGAAACAGGGCCCCCTAGAGCCGGTTGCCCAGGGCCGTGCCCACGTGGTTTTGAAGATTTCAGGGATGGCAACTATACAGCTTCACTGGCCAGCCTGTGCCAGTGCTCCATCACCCTCACAGTGGAAGAGTGTTTCCTGATGTTCAGGGAGAACCTCCCATGTTTTGGTTTGTGTCCGTCGCCTCTGGCCCTGTCACGGGGCATCAGTGGAAAGAGCTTGCTTCTGTCCTTTCTGCACCCTCCCGTCAGGTTTTCGTACGCTTCAGTGAGATCACCTGAGCCTGCTCTTCTCCAGGCTGGGCAGTCCCAGCTCTCTCAGCCTTTCCTCATAGGAGGGATGCTCCAGTCCCTTCAGCATCCTTGTGGCCCCTAGCCGGACTCTCTCCAGCATGTCCATGCCTCTTCTACTGCGGGGCTGTGATCTGGACCCAGCTCTCCAGGTGATACCTCACCAGTGCTGAGTAGAAGGCAGGGACAACCTCCCTTAACCCACTGGTTTTACTGGAACACATCAGCGGGATAATTTATTACAGTCCCCAGATTCCTCTGAGTAAAACCAGAGATTTTCTTTCCCCGGCACTGTTGGAAGAGAGTCAGAAACTGTGGTTTCTCCATGAAGGTCAGGAGCACTCTATGTGACCACGTGTATCTCCTGTATGCTCTGATGATGTCAGTAGTAACACCACCAGATTCAACAAACTAAGAAAACAATTCAACTTTAAAAAATTGTCTTTACTTGCCTTGGAAACTAAAAATTCACACCACTGCTGAGCTACAATTCCAGTCCTTTCATGCATGTACATCTTTCAGCTCTTAGTTCCTCAACTCGTATGTATGAGCCAGAAAAGGAGAGAGCAGCAGGGGGAAGGACTGGAGTGACTCAGCAAGGGTGAGTGTAGAGTCCTGTACCTGGGGAGGAACAACACCCTGTACCGGTACAGGTGAGGGG
>JANHFX010013880.1:0-10099 GCA_027560015.1 Chloroceryle amazona | reverse complement strand
TCTTGCTCAGCATTGCTCAGCTCCCCTCTCAGGCTGCTCTTCTCCAGCTGCACAGCCCCAGGGCTCTCAGACTTTCCGAGGACAGAGATGCTCTAGCCCCTCAGCATCTTTGTAGCATCCACTGTACTCTCTCTGGTAGTTCCCTGTCCCAGAACTGGACGCAGTGCTTGAGATGTGGCCTCACAATGCTTTTCCACCTTGTGCTTCAGAAAGATGCTTCCCCTCTATTGCAGCTCCTGCCTGTGTCTTCCACCATCTCTGGGCTTCTGCAAACACAGGCACTGTTTTCAGGATTTTTTAGAGCTGCCACTGATAGGCAATCAAATACGGAATTTCCTTTGCTCTGAAGAAGATAACGTCGATGGGATAAGCAGTGTGATCATCAGGGTTTTAAACAACCTTTAAAAAATCTTTATCTTTGTTGAAACCTGCTAAATGATGCAAATCAGCTGTCAGCCATAACGCCACAGATGCCTGTGATTTATTACGGTGCTGCGATCTGTGCTTCCAGCAAATATCACTGTCTCCTCTAACACGGGAGCTGACTTGGCATCAAGACACAAAGTTCATGCTCAGCGCAATAGGAACACTTCTTTTACCAAAACTTTCATGTTCAGTCACTTTGTGTCACTTTTCTTCCACCGAATACATCAGAGCTGGAAAAAAAAAGAAGTCTGAATGCACTGTTCAGAATGATTACCAAATACTTTGTAATGTCTTGTAAGTGTCTGTATACACGCACACAGACTTATTTTCCTCCTGCTTTGTTTGCTTGTTTGGTTTTTTTTAAAGAAAACTGGCTCTGAAATATCACCCTGACAAGAATCCAGACAATCCAGAGGCTGCAGAAAAATTTAAAGAGATCAACAATGCTCATGCAACACTGACTGATCCTTCCAAGAGAAACATATATGACAAGTACGGATCGTTAGGGCTCTACGTGGCGGAACAGTTCGGGGAGGACAATGTTAACACCTACTTCATGCTCTCAAGCTGCTGGGCAAAGGTAAGTTGCTGTTTTCTATTGGAAATCAAATGTAACAGTGCACACAGACAATCACAAAAAGCACGGCCCCTCTAGCAAATAGTAGGATTTGAATGGAAACCACTCCTAAAGGTTTCATTCAACAACACGATCTGGAAAATCATCAGTGGCAGAATGGAACCTAAGTTCTGAGTGGTGCTAATATGGAGTGTTTTCTTTTTAACTTGGCAACTCTAGTTAGAGGGTATGTTTTGTAACACTTCAGACACTGATTAGATTTGAATCTGGTGCTCCGGGTTAATTTTGACTTTCTTTCCAGTAATGACTAAATAAAAATGACTCATTGTTCAAAAACAAGAAGTCCCACCTATGTGACAACCAGTTAATAAGTTATTACGGTACAAATTTAGCTGTGCTCTTTGCTATCTATAGCGCACAGCGTAAGTAAGCAATAATAATACATAACACTGTGATTATGGTGTCATACGTGTGCCCTGCTGAGGGGGGGGGAACAAAGGGGAAGAAGAGGTGAGAAGGGTGGACTGGAGGAAGAGAGCAGGAAACACAGGGAATGATACATCAAAAATTGGCATGTTTCTCAAGGAAAAACCCATCATGGGCTGTGTTTGCATGTGTCAGATTCGAGTGTTTCTGCAAATATTGAAACAGTACCGAAATCTAACAAACCAACTGAACTGCAAACGGGCAAAATCCAGGCTGTCCCCACCTATTTCCAGCGACAGAAGCATGGGAAAGCAAGGACTGCTGGAAAAGACAGGAAGATGGTCTGTACTGTGTGAAGCAAACGCGCTGAGAACTGTGGAACAGGGAATCCTGCGTTCAGCACGGATCAGGCCAGTGCTTCACTGCCACACAGACCCCCTCCGAACTGGGAAGTCACTTGAGCGCTTTGTGGCTCTGAGAAGCCATAACTTGTCTGCTCGGTTAGGATGAGATCAAGTGCAGAACAGTGAATGAAAATAATGAATAAAGTACTGGTGGTGAAATGTCACTCGCAAAAGCACCGCTGCACCCCCAGGCGCAGGCTGGAGACCTGGCCTCCCCATCATAGCTGCTGGCTTCTCCTGATACATCATTCCCTCTTCTCTTTGCTGTCCACCCTCTCCTTCAGCCTCTTGGTCACAGTTCAGGTGCCAGGAAGCATTGCCTCAGAGCCGAGGGAGCGGTGGTATCGACTCCTTTAACAGTCTTGCTGAACAAGGTTTTCTTCACTGTTTGCTGCTTTTTTAGCTTTTATTTCCTCTTCTTCTTACTGCTCTTTAATGGAGATTTTATGAAGTATAAAATCCTTTGTGGTTAGAAACTCAGGAACAGCAATAACTGTTGTGGCTTTGACTCATAAGGGGAGCAGTGGAGAGCAGAGAGAGAAGCTGGTAAGTCCCTGACAGCTACAGGAGGAAGGGGTGGATTGCCTCAAGGCAGCTGTATCCCAGAGGTGAGATGAGATACACTGAATATCCCAGCAAAAGCAATCACCATTTCTGGGGGGGTTCAGAATTCTGTAAAAAAACAAACGAAACCCAAACCAACAAAATAGTCATATAGACTCGACTGAGGGTTGTCACAGATGATCTCTCTATCCTTCCCCCAACTCAAAATCTTACCACCTCCAAAGCATAAACAGGGAGCTAAGTGGGATTTTTTGCAAGCTATGATAACAGTTGGATGACTTATTGTAGGGGTTACGGCACTGAGAACTGGTGTGAGTGGCCGTTGGAAGGAAAGCATTTTAAAACAAAAAGTCAGAGTCTTTTTTTTCATTGAAAACCACCTCGCTCACTCTTGATACATGCCTGTATCAAGATGAGGCAGGTAAATATTCCTCATTACCTCCAGAGATGCTCCAGTCAGCCCCCCCAGCATCGCCTGAGACGTGCACACATGGCTGGGTGTTATTTGCATAGCTTCACTGTCAGAGTTTGACAGTATCCTGACGTTCGTCTCCTTCCCCTCCTCAGCAGCGGGTTTTTTTATGCCTGTAAGGAATGGTTAGTAAAGGGCAGGCTGTATAACCATGGTGCTGAAGCCTGGCTATACCTCCAGCCTGTGTACAGCTGGTGGCCACAAAGCTCTGCTGGCTTTACACGCACATGTTCCACAGATCATCTCGGGTTGCTTGTCAGGAGCATCTCTGGCTTTCCTTTGCTCTCACAGCGCTGCACCCGCGAAGAGTGGTGGCGGTTTCTCCTTTGCCACAGACATGGTGGTGTAGGCCTGGATTGGCCCCGGGGCTGGAGCCAGACCTCCAGCATGTCCCTCTGCCCAGGGACTCTCTTCCAGGCAGGGACCTGCTTTGGAGGGAGAAAAGCTCTAAACACTAAACTTTTCTGGCTGTTGAGTCTGGCCAAGAGCTCTGATCTGGGCCCCAGGCGGTTGTGCCGGCTCCGCTGAAGCCTCCGTGCTTTGTGCGGTGGGGACAGGAGTGTGCAGCGGGTGATGCAGGGGGGAGCTGCTTGCCACCTGAGTCCTCAGAGGAGAAACCACAGCCCGGCAATCTAACTGAGGAGTTGTCACCTCTGCACTCCTGAACAGGCTCGTGGGAAGAGACACCCACAACGGGCAGTTCAAATCCTCCCGGGGCTGAATCACCCTCTGGAAGGGCTTTAACTTTTCTCTTGACTCCCCGGGAGCCCATGGGGGCTGCAGTCTGAATTTGGATGCCTGAAGTTAACGTGGGGTGCATCTGGGTCTTCACTTCTTTTTTTCTTGGCTTTGTTATTGACAAGAACCTGCTGGTAAATAAGTGTTTGCAAAAACAATCTTGGGCAAGTGAGTCATTTTTGAGGTGGAAATGAGTCATTTGAAGGTGGGGGGGTTTTGCATACTGCTGGAAGATTTTCCTGAGTGCCATCAGCTGAAGACAGGCTTTCCAAAGGTGAGCGTGCAGGGGCCAGCTGGTTGATGTCTTCTTTATGGACATGGTCCTGAGTGGCAAGTAGGAGCTTGTGGGTGAGGAGGACTTCAGAAGATCTGGCTCGTTTAGGCACTTGGCCACTCCTCTCAGTGCCAAGCACACGGGGACTTGTGTTCCTTTAATGGGTTCCTTTGACCTGAGTCTCTGCCTTCAGCTGCAGGAGGCTGCCAGAGCTGGAGGAAGGTCAATGCTCACAGGCTTTCCCTCCCCCTGTGTTTAACCCAGGTCCTGTTCGCAGTCTGTGGCCTGCTGACCGGCTGCTACCTCTGCTGCTGCCTCTGCTGCTGCTTCAACTGCTGCTGCGGGAAGTGCAAACCCAAAGCACCCGAAGGGGAAGGGCAGGAGTTTTGTGTGTCTCCAGAAGATTTGGAAGAGCAAATTAAGAATGACATGGAAAGAGGTGTGTATTCTAGGGGCTTGCTGTGTGGCAAAGCTGTTCAAAACAGTCTTGAAAGCCTGTAGGCCAGATGTGCTCACGACGCTGAGGCTGCTTCCAGCCATCAGTGGAGACGAGCCAATTCACTCTAGCCAAAACCATGACCTGATGAACTTCCCAAGTTCTGTTAATGAAAAACTGAACTTAGAGCACTAGCAATTATCTCCTCTATCTCTCACGAGATGCTTAAATATTAGAAGTCTTGGGGCTCATCTTAAGAGCTGATGTTCACTTTCTGTCCCCCATGGCCACATGGGTTCATATCCCAGACCCTGTCGTTATCCATTAGTCTCTATCTGGACTAGTGCTTAGAATCATTGAATTGTTTTGATTGGAAGAGCCCTTTAAGATCGAGTCCCCCAGCACTGCCAGGGCACCACTGACCCCTGGCCCTCAGCACCACAGCTCCACAGGGGGCTTGGAAACCCCTCCAGGGGTCACGGGGACTCCACCCCTGCTCTGGGCAGCCTGGGACAGCCCTGGAGAACCCTGGAGGAGAAGAAATTGTTCCTGTTGTCCAACCCAAACCACCACTTGGGCAACATTTGGACACTTGCAGTACAGGCTGAGAGAAGCAATGAGCTTTGCTTCAGCAGTAAGAGGACAAGGTTATCAGGGAAAATCTGTATCAACTACAACTAGGATGATGCCTTTATTATGAGGGATGACCTAAGCAGTCAGCTCACTCCTCTTCCATTGTTTTGGAAGTTCTTACACTGTTATATTCTTATATTTATTATGCTTAAATTGGCACTGCCAGATTGCAAATGTCATGTTCCTTTAGCAGAAAAAAATCCCCCCCAACAACTTTTCGCACAAATTTACCCTTCCATAAATACCTAACCAAACACTTGTAGTAGTTGAAACAAATGCTATTTATATAACTGATCTGCCCACGTGTGGTGGTGGCTTCAAATGGGTTTTGCCTAGAGGCGTACCAAGGTAAATACAGCCAGCTTCAACACTGACCATACTCGATCAGGCTCTGCAAAGGCAACAAAAACTGTTAGTGAAAACTTTATAACCACAATGCACCATCTGAAATGAGTGTAATGTACTCTATGGCATTAGGCACCTGAAAAGTGCAAATCTAAAATGATGTCTCTGACACCAAAGCCAAGTTTGAAATAGGAAAGTGGAACTTTGAAGGATAAGAATTTCTTAATTCTGCCTATTTTTGTAATTTCAGAATCACACAATCACAGTTTTGATTTGGCAGGTATTTTGCTCTCTCTCAAAATCCGTCACAAAATTCCCCAGCGGCAGAAAAAATAATTCTTCCTCCTTCCAGCACAAGTGGTATTTGCTGGTGTTCAGTAATTTCAGGCCACCTTCCCGTGCCTTTACTCCCACCAAGTCTGACCGAGATAGTGATTTTTATAAATAGTTTAAGATGATTATCAAAGCATCAGTCTGGAGAACTAACAGAACGTGGGGTTATGTGTTTTAAGTATTTTGAAGACAAATAAATAGTGAGGACCTGGAGAAAATGAGATATTGGTACCTTTCCTGTCTTTCTCTTCAGTCTTGCTACAGTTTCCTACCAATCAAAACCAGCTTGCCTCAGCAGAGTAGAATTCACAGTATTTTAAAATTAGATGAAAAAAAGAGCAACACGACAGGAATAAAAGTAAAAACTTCATGACAGAGGATAATGTGAGCATCTTTGCTGCAACTGAAAGGAAAATAGACAGTGCATTTAGAAAAAAATGAATGATAACCAGTTCAAACTGCACTTCTGCACTTCCTCCTGCCCTCCTGCTTCCCCAGGTTTTAGGGGTGCTGGCCAAAAAGATGGAGCTGACTTAGAATGGCAAAGGTTAGGCTTTTCTACCAGGCGGTTTCAAGAGTTGGGCCACAGAAATGAATACTCATAACTTCCTTTATGTAAGTAATCAAAATGCTACTGCAGGTAGTTCAGACACAAACTGTAATCACTTCAGCAGCAGATTTCATTTTGGAAGAGGAAATCCTATTAGGATCCAAATTCTTCGCATGCCCTCTGCCCACAGACTGAGCATTCTATCTGGTAATTAATTTATTTGCTTCCTGCTGTCTCTGGTATCTACACTACTGCTAGACAGAGCTGTTTTGCTAAGGTCAAAATGTAGATTCTCAGGCTGAAGCCATACTTTAATTTATCCAGATATTTTGTACTCAGGTCACTGTTTTTCTGAGGATGGCAGCAGCAATAAAACATCACCGTTCCTGATTCTAAGAACCTCTGAGAGCATCTCCAGTGCTCAGCCAGAGCTGCTTGAGCTGGTCACACTGTACAGAGGAAGCAGTACGTGTGTTGTGTGAGTCAAGTGTTAGACTTCATCTTTGCACTGGGACAGCAGTAATATTTCCAGAGTCACTCGCATTTCTCCTTAAAAAATTAAGGTCTGGGGTTGGATGAGGTGATCTCCAGAGGTCCCCTCCAACCCCTGCCGTTCTGTGATTCTGCAGAGCTGTTACACAGTTGATTTCATTCCTCAAATGAATGTACCAGAAAGCATAATTATTGGAAAAAAAAAAGAGATGTGAGACCAAAAATTCAGTGATCCATTCCCTAAACTCTACATTTGGTAGAGTTTCAGGTCAAACCTGGCATTAAAAGAGTGTAAGGTCAGGTAACCTGTGCTGCTGGGATTTGGATGGCCTTGGTCCTTCAGGCTGTCGTGGTGCACTCGGGCAGTTTGGCAGGTTTGTTCTCATAGCATCATTTTGGTTGGACAGGACCCTTCGGGTCACGGAGTCCAGCTATCAGCCCAGCACTGCCAGGGCACCGCTGACCCCTGGCCCTCAGCAGCACAGCTCCACAGCTTTTAAAACAGACATTCTCCTCTCCCGTTCCGATATCTTCATGAGAACAAAGCAAGACATTTCTAGACCAACTTTCATTTAGTGGAAAATTAAATCTGAGGGGAAAAAAAAAAAAGAAAAAAAAGAACCTGAATAACAAAATACTTTCACAACTCAGAAGCAATAAGTTTTCAGCACTTCATTGTCTCCTCCACACTCCATATGATACCAATGTAGGCGAACAGTCAGCAAGAGCTATCTATAGAAAGCAGTTTAAACTGTGAATTCTGCCGCACCTCCATTCTGCAGCTCTCCATTAGCAGCCTATATTTGTACAGATTATTATATTGTGGGTCCCTGTTCTGATGAAAAAACCCAAAACAATCATAAATCGTAGAAGCAAACGTGCTTGGTGAAGATGTCAGCTCAGAACCATCTGCAGATCAGTTGGAAGCAACGCGACAGATCTGGGGCTGGCCCTGTTCTCTTGTCGCACATCTGGGCACCCCAGCAAAACGAGCTGTTGGTCGCTGCCCTCCGCCAGCCATCTCCCAGAACTGAACAACTTGGAGGCAGCAGAGGGTGGGAGGGAGAAAGTCAGGAATCCAGAAGATACACGGCAACTTAAAAATGGATTGGAACTGCCAAGCTAAGCCGAGCCCGAGCTGAGCTCCAAGCATTAATTACTCACATACTTTCAGGAGTTACAAAACATGCTTGTCTTTGACCTTGTGTCTAAATAGGGAATTGCCCATACAGAGAAGCTGCCTGGCATTGAATCATTCTTGCCTTTCACCTTGACAGAGCCAGAGCTGTCCTACCCCCGCTGAGGGGAAGCCGTATGGCGTGCAGTTAGACTCCTGCCCTGGGTTAACTTACTCCTGTACATTACATCTTTTGCCCATGATTCATCCCATCAACTGTCGTGTAAACAGGAGGAGATGTCAGATGAGGGCTTTTTCTGAACACTTGGTCATTTGGCAAAAAAAAAAAAGTAATCATTTGTATGTCATTCCTGTGAAGGCTGGGCTAGTGTCAAGATAGAGACAGTCCCAACATTTTTCATGAGAACACTTCACTGAGGTGGCCAAACCTTTAAAAGTAAATCCCTTGAGTCTCGAGTCTCCTCCTGCTCCCAAAAAATGCTGGGTTGGAAAGAGGCTCAGGAGAAGGGCAGCCAAACCTCGGTCATTATCAGAGGGAACACAACAGCCTCAGGGAACTCTGTGAGGACTTCACTTCCCCCTGCTCTACAGCAGACCCATTTTTCACAGATGTATTGGAAAACCACATAACTGCATGGAAGGAGAAAGTACAACGCAGTAAGGATTGATATTATTGATAATACGAGTTTTTGGCAGTTCCAAACTCATTCAAATGATAATTCTCAAACCCCTGCTGTGTATATATATTCTGTAGAACTTTAAAATGCAATTTGACATTCTTATTTAACCAGTTGGCCTTCAGGATAGATGTGATTTCTTCCCTCTCAAGTCTAGTACTGCTCACACATTTTTTTCCTTTTAACTCTCCTCTTTCTTTCCTGTTAACTTCGCCTTCTTCCAGACTCATTTCTGGCCCATTCTGACAAACACTGTCAAGGTTAGTGCCTGCTGACTCACAACAGCTCTCCTTAGAATCAGACATTTGCAGGAACAGGCGCTTGCGATTGGGACAGGCAGGCACCCTTATCCTGCGGTCTCTGCACAGCACCAGCTACACCTAATGTCCAGTTCAGTAAGAGTCAGAAATCTGCCATTGCCCGTGAACGAGGAGTGAGAGCATTTGCAGACCCGTGGGCATCGCCGCCTCTTCAGCACGCAGGCGGCTCGCTGTGAAGCCGAGGTTAAGCCGTAGCAGAGCAGCAGATGGAACGTTGCGGTGCTGACAAGAAATCTGACTTTGGTAGCAAGTGAAGGATTCTTAAAGTATTTTTTTGTCCTCCTCCCCCATTTAGATGGAGAAACTCCTATTGTGCTTCAGCCGACTAACGCGACCGAGAAGACGCAGCTAATAGGAGACAGCCATCGGAGCTATCGCACAGACTCCTAGAGCGGGCAAACACGGCCTGTTGCTGCTTCCCACTGCGTGTCACAGTGAGAAAAAACACCCCATAAGCTCTGCAGCCTGTATCTGTAGTTGTCTTTAAGCCTATCAAGGGTAACCTGAGAGTAATTTCCTATCAGTGCAGAATCTCCCTCTAGGCCACTTCCAATAGGTTGGTATCTGGATTTGCAAGGGGGTACCTATGGCCAGTCCAGAGCTCTACAGACCAGCACGCTGGGCTCTCGTGGCTTCCAACTGCCAGGCTTGGCCCTCTAATAATCCTCCCTTTGATAGAGTTGCTCTCCTCCCTGCCCTCAGCTGTGGTTTAACCTCCCAGACACAGTCCCAAGTCCCCTTTGGGACACACCGGCTCCATCTCTCCCTGCCCCAGGAACACTCCTCGCCCACAGCCGTTTTGCTGGTTGACATGTTCCCGTGAAGGAGCCCCAGAAATGCTCTTTAGCAGACCTCAGAGGGAAAGCTGGCGGCAAGGCAGACGGGACTGTGCTTCCCAGAGAGGAAATGCTCTTTGGAAAGCGGGGACTCAGCCCTGAGCCAGGACAGAGAGCTTGGGAACCATTCTGCTGGTGCTTACAACGCAGGTCGCTCCAAATCAGCACCAGAAGCACACGCAGGCTCTGTGTCTTCCCCTGCACAGGTCACAAAACCAGGAGATGGTGGTCAAATGGTCATGGAGGGGGAGGCTGGCCCTGGGCTGGCCCAGAGCCCCTCTTCCCATAGCCACTGACAACCCTGTGGCAAAGCTCCCCCAGCCCTGCCTGGAAGGGCCTGACGCCCATGCTGGGCAGCCCTGGCTTCTCTGCCTGCAGCTGCAATGTACTGGAAGTTGGTTCCCAGCCAGCAGCTTTCTGCCAGCTTGTTTATTCCACTGTTCTGGCCCCGCTGGTAC
>JANHFX010013879.1:15828-30055 GCA_027560015.1 Chloroceryle amazona | reverse complement strand
GTTTTTAAGGTTGTGACCTCATCAAAGGCAAGCATAGTTATAGAGGGCTTGAATTTTTTTTCTTTCCTTTTTTTTTTTTTTTTTTAATTTTTTTTTTTTAGGAAGACAGTAAAATCATCTTATTGCATTCTAACGTGTCTTATTAACGTTACTGGGGAAGAACTGTGACAGCTGCCAGCGTTATTGCTGTTTATAACATCACAAAAACACCAAGCGATGGCTTTTTCATTCTTTACATTTGTGCTAAATTCCCTCCTTGTTTGCAATGGAGAGCTATATCATGCTTTTGGGATGTGCTGAGGCTGTGTGAACCCTCTGGAGGCAGACCTCTAAATCTGTTACTTCAACATTAGTGATTTCTATTTCTTCAGCACACCCTGGCTTTTGTCCTTCCAAGCCAGGGAGCAGAGGCTGGGATGGATGCACACCACAGGATGATTGATATAAGGCTGGGATGTGTTCAGAATCAGCAGAGAAATTCTTGTAGTAAAAAGCAGGCTTGTGTTTTTGTGCTGGGTTGCATGCAGAAGGATCTAAGGGTGAGGTCTGTTTGTACTGTGCCATGTGAGGCAGCGAGAGCAGAACTGAAGGAACTGCTGGAATGACCTGTGGAGGTCTGTGCAGATGTACCCTTGTTTTTATCTCTCAGGCCTTTTTTGGTGATAGACACACCAGAGCATGAGCAACCTTAAAAACTGTTTTTCTGCATGAAACAATAGACTGAAACCACAATCAAAATAGAAGCCAGCATGTTTTCCTTTTAAAAAGTGTGTAAATAGCCCTTGTTCAAAGGGAAAGTAAGGCAGGGGCTCAGCAGAAAGCCTCAGACAAGGCTGCAGTAGGCACACGCCTGCTTAGCAGTGCTAAAGGATGGTTCAAGTGGAAAAGCACTACATGTCTATGCAGCATCATAGTAGCTCTGCTTTTTCTCTTTATGAAGATGGACAAATTCTATAACAGTGTCTTCTAGATTTTCTGCTTTAATTTCTGACAGAAGAAACTATTAGGACTGAATTTTGTCCCTTGTCCTCTTCATTAAACATCTCCTTTTTGCTGCTATACGCCCCTATTCATTTTGAGGGAATGAATGCAGACCTCTGTGTGGGGTGGGGTCGAAGGTTATACATTTGCAGCTTTTAAATAATGTACTTAAGTCTGTGTTTGCCTGCAGAACAGAAACCCCAAAGCTTCTCAAGAGCTTTTCATCACTGTAGATAGTAGACCCATGCTTTCATGCATGGGAGATACTTTCATGCATGATATATAGCCTTTAAATGCAGAAATTACAGTAAAAGGCATCTATTAAAATTGGACAGTTAGCACCCTGATTTAGGGAACACTAAAATTTAGCATTTATAACAATAACGTCATCCTTATGTGTGTATTTAAGATGCAAGATTGTAGTGCTGAGTAATACTGTTCACTAAATCAATGAGGGCTATTGCTACCTCCACAGTTTGTTCACCAAACTCCGTAACTCCATCGCATCTTATAGACATGCTTGTAGGTAGATGTTAGTCATTTCCTCGTATTTTCTTGAAAAAAATTGTAATTCATTTAGTACCTATAGAGCAGGCAATCTGGTATAATCAAAAGTAATCTGGTAAAATAAAAATTGTTTTCATTCGCTATCACTGTGTTTTCTTTAGTGCTAAGAGAGTTTCCCTTTCTTTGGATTCTATTTACCTCTGTGGAAAGTAAAAATATTCTTGTAACTTTGAAAGTAATTGAGAAGGGTGTTATTTTTGTATGGTGTGTTTGAGAGAAACAGATCTGGAGATAAAATGAAAGGGTAACGTGGTGATGCTGTAAAGACCACTGTGGTTTCCCCATTACACGCTAAGCCACCTTCTCAACACTGCTGTCGGCATCACTGCGATTTGTATCCATCCAAGCTAACTTTTAGTTCAGGATGACCAATATACACACTGGTCTGAATGCACAGTTTACCACAATGTAGCATTCAGGAGTGGCAGAGAGGCTGGAGAACAAATACAGACTTTCTGTCAGAGGCCAAGAACTGCCTCTAAACATTGCCAGGGTAAACAAAACAGGAGGGAGAAACTGCTTCTGAAGGTCAGCTGCCCATTGCTGTTTTGTGTTTCCAGAAGCTGGAAGCCAACTCCATTTGCTCAGCTGCAGTTAACGGCTTCACCCACTTCAGAGGAAACAGTCTTGTAGTGCACTAGAAGGAGATTGATTGTTTGAAAAAGTCATAAATACAAGAAAAAACAAAACAACCCAAACCTGCCTTGCTTTAAATTTCAAAGCAACAGGTCTTGCCAGTGAGACTCTAACCTGGTCATGTAATATGTGGCTGTTTCATACTTGTATTATGGTTTCTAGCAGATGAGAGAGGCTGTCTGAACCAGAGATTTTCCTGCTTTACTGCATGCTTATGTGGTGTGTTGCCTCATATTGATGGATATCTTTAATTAAGTTTATTCCTAAATGCAGTAGGATTTATTACATTTTCAAATGTTTGCAACCACTGTAGGATCTGACTTAGCAGAGAAATTAATGTTTCATGATTTCGACCTCAGAGGACACAGAGACTTCCAAGGTTTGGCTGTTGCAGAGCTAAGGTTTGATTTTGGATCCAAACTAATGTTTTGCTTAGTCTGAAGCCAGGCAAAGTAAACAATGTGAAAAGGCATGAACTTTCTCATTTATCTCAGTGGAAGCTGAAGCCAGATTCTGACTGTATTAGTGCCCGCATCATTAACCTTTTAACTGATGAACACATTACCAAAAAACCAAAAATCTTATTTTTCTGGTTATTTATGTGATCTTGTAAGAAAAGGTCAAGTCAATTAGCTTGAAAAGAGTGTAGCTTAAGGACTCATACTAAAACTGAATATTCAGATAGACTGATATCATAGAAGATAATGTTTTCATTAATTAGAATTGTACAGTTCTAACATTACGAAGAACATCCTGTAGAGCTTATATGACTTCTGTGTTGTGGTTTGTAAGGTTTTGGTTTTGGTTTTTTTTGGAAAGCACTGTCTTAGGCAAAAAGCTGTATATTGAACAGCTGTATAAATATTCCAAATTACTCCCTTTCAACAGTAGCTTACACAAACACAGAAAAAAATGGAAAATAAGAAATACTTGTTCATATTAGCCTGAGCCCTAAACAAACTGCAGTGTTCCTCCCTCCTGAGCTTACCTGAACCTCTGCCCATTGAGCTTTACCCGTGTACTTCTGCCCTCCTTCTCCTGGTGCACCACTTCCGAGAGGCTCTCTGCTGGGGTCATCAGCAAAGTCCCACCTCGGGGTGAGTTAGTGGCTGTCATCCAGGAACATGAATAGGTGATACTGATTTTCTTCCCATGGCATTGCGTGAATGGGTAGGCCAAGATAATTGCATCTTCCATTTGCTGAATAAATTTCTGCTGAGTATTATCTTTTCATTGGTTGTCTTGGTCACATTTTCAAGTGTACCTAAACTGCTCTTAACTGATGACTGATAATAACATGTTTGTAGAAAAATGGAAAAAAAGGAAGAAGGTAATGACTTACTGTGATCAAGTCTTCTGGGTATATATAACTTTTTCCTCATAACTTCTGTTCTTGTAAGTGTGAGTTTGTTTTCATTATAGAACAAAGATGGAAAGATATGGACTAGTACAGACAGGCCAGATCACCAAAACAGTCAGAAATTTGAAAATGATGACATGTGGAAAAGAATAAAGGACCAAAGGTTGTTTGTGTTAGGCAACAGGATAATGTGGAAAGATATAGGAGACTCCAAATAGGCTGCTACAAAGAAGAGAGTAAACTTTTCCAGTGTCCATACCAAAGAAACTAAAATGTTATAGGATTAAATTGGATGTGGAAAGATTTAGTATAGATTTTAGTAGGTTTAGTTCAGTTCAGTGCTGTAGTTTGGCTAGAACAGATTCTAATGAGACAGAGCTGAAACCACAAGCATGAAATATCAAACCTTACTTTGCTCCTGTGTCCTTGCATCTTTCTAAATTCTATGGAGTTACAAACAGTCTTTAGGATTTCTAGTTCAAACTATACTTCCATAGCTGGAGAGTTATAGTTTAACAGGCATTTGCTTTGGATGAGATCATCCATACGTTATTCCCATTCATGCTTATTTTATATTTTATTCTTAATTGCAATAATCCTTTGTAAGAGTTTTTTTTTTAAGTGGTAGAAATTTATAATATTTAGGAGAGTACATATTTCTAGTCACAGAAATTTGGGAAATGTGTATTTGCTGGTGGATTATGAACATAGATTTGTGAACAAGAGAGTGATCTCGGATTATAGGTTAAGATTTTATGTAGTCCTGATTAATTTTTTTGTGCAGGCATTCTTACTCCATGTCATCATTGTTTGTAGCTGCTAAAAGCATCAAGTGACAAAAGTAGTTCCCTGTGACAGATGTGTTGGGAACTAAGAGAATTGTGAAGTCAGGCAATGTAGACTGAAGCTATTTTGTATTCATATTTAAATCCCTGTGTAACGATAGTGATGATGAAGAGAGCAGCAGCCCACTGGGAAGAGTTAGCTGGGAAGCAGAAACATTTTTGCTCTGCAGAGTCTATTTGCTAGTCATGAATTTCTGCTCCAGAGTTCCTAGTCATAAAGCAAGCTTTAGGTGTGGTTTTGGATTTGTTTTTTGTTTGTTTTTTTCCTTTTTTTGTTGTTGTTGTTGTTGGTGTTGGTTGGTTGATTTTGGTGTTTTGTGTTTGGTTTTGGGTTTGTGTTTTTTTGTTTGTTTGTTTAGTTTTTGTGGTTTTGTTTTGTTTGTTTAATTTTTGTTTTGTTTTTAACAAGTACACTACACTGAAAGATGATCAAGGACATGCCAGATCCTGTTGTTGCGGGCCACATCAAATCCAGAATTATTACTTATGATTTCTGTCACACAGATCAAGATTTACAATCCTTTTCTACATCCGAGAAGATGCCAGCCACTTTATACCTCTGTATCTACACTCCATGTGAAAGACATGTTAGTTTATAAAAAGTCCGGGGAGGTATCTCAGTTGACTGTCCCTGGTTAGGCTTTCTGGGGAAGTGAGAAGAAAACAGGCAGAAGTTAGAGCTCCCTAGAGGAGTCTTACAATAGCAGCATTAGAGGGCAAAACACCCTGCGTGTCAAACACCCAAAGCAAAAGTGACAGACTACTCAGGTCAGAGAAGACAACATTGTGTTCTCAGGCTGCCTGAAACGTGTACCAGTACATCCAGGCAGCGTGCACTCTGATAGCTGTTGGCTGGAAGAGGTTCATTAATTTCAGAATAATTGTCCTGTGAGAGGAGAAATCTAAGTCACGGCTCAGCTTTTCAGCACAAGAGATGTGTACAGAGTTAAAAAAAAGAAGCCCCAAACTGGTATGCTTGGTGGTCCTGATGAGTTCATTATATCTCAGGCTCAAGTAGAGGCAGATTTTAGAAGAATGTAGTAGATGAGATCTCTTATGTAAACACGAATATCTTCCATTAAAAATGTGTAGATAGAGGTAGTGAGTCCTCATGAACATTTCTGGGCTTTTTAAGAGTTCATTATGCAGAAATATGTCTCTTCTGCTCATTTTAAAGTTTGGACATTAGACAATTGATTCATAAGAAGGCAACATGGGTAATAGGTTGTTATTAATATGCATAACTTACAAAGGTGAGCATTGTTCTGCTGAATTAATAAGTGAATTGTAACAGAAAAGTTCCAATTACCAGCAGAAACAGAACAGAATTTCTTTGTAGACAAGATATAAATAAATATTATAAATTTAGATTACTATTAAATTTTACTGAAACAAGAAGGCAAGCTGAAGAGAATAATATAAGTTTCAGTGTGAGAAATCACAATGGTTAACTTCTCTGTAACAGCAACTGTTCTGAATTAATGGAGTATAACATGACTTCATACAGGTAAGGGAAGGACTTATTTTAAAATAAGAAAGAAGTATCATCCTTAGACACATCATTGGAAAAAAATAAACCAAAAACACTTTAAAGGCATCTCTGCAAGGGAAATAATTTCCTTTTGCTCTGGTATTTGGAATGCCTGCTCAAAATTATTTCTTATATACTTCTGTAATTTGTCCCATGATGCATCTTTACATTGTATGACGTGCATGTATATGTTGTTGTCCAGGAGTCACTGAGCTATTGTACAAGTGAATAGGCTTATTGCTGGCCCTGTGAATGTCACCTGTCCTGTGGGGGCCATATTACCTAGTGTCAGTGGTCTGAGATCCTGCTGTCAAGTCCCACTTGACTGGTGTGATGTGAACTTGTAGACCTGTATGAGTCTGTCTTCTCTTCTAGAGAACACTGTAGGCCTACTTATGTGTAGAGTGAGACTTTCCTTTTCCATACATAGGAGAATTAGGAACTATGTCCTAGATGCTCTCTCTGCATGTAATATGAAGTATTTTGCACTGCACTTAGTTTTGACTTGGCTCTGTTGATACAGCTAATCAGTTTCAATCACATTTGCAAGGTTTAAATTACTGTTTCTCATTGAAAACTCAAAGCAGGAGAAATGCTATTTCAATTAAATTGTAATTTCTCACCAAGATCAAAAAGTTATAAACTAGTCAGATATTTAGACCAGAATTCTTTTTTGCAAGAGTAGTTATTAGTTGCAGGAAAGTAAGATTTTGAGGAGAAAAAGAGTTTGTACAACTTGTTGGAGGAGTGTCCTGCTGCTGTGCACGTGCCCTGCAGAAAGAAATGCTAAAATAATAAAGGCATGTATCTTGAATATTTGAAGTTAAAAAGTTCTTTGAATGATCAAAGCAGCATTAATTCAGTCAAAAAAAGAGTGGAAAAAACCCACTCAAAATACCAAACCTGCTCTGGTAACTGTGTGACTGGTTATGCTAATTTTTCAAATCAGCTGGGAGTTTGAGAAGTGCCGGTATTATTTTGTCAGGTATGCAGCGATGGGCACCTTGGGTTCAACTGTGATCATTCAGATATTGGTCTTCTGCCTGGGACTTTGAAACGTCTTCTTTATGCCCTCTTGTCTTCATTGATTCCTCTGTCTTAGAAATTAATAATTGGCCAGGTAAATCTGGACACTGGATGAATTTAAATACACAGTAGTGAGGGAGGTGAGGAGTGACCCACACAAGAACTTTCGGAACTGACTCTCCAGAAAATCCATTGTGAGAGGCTTTTTAAGGTAAAATCAACCTTATGGTTGTGTGTTAAGAAGACATTTCTCCATTGGAGGAGGGTCTATAGTAACTGTGGTGAGGAAAGAGGCATGAAGGGTGCGTTGAAAGGGCAAAACGAGGCAACTCTGCTCTCACTTTGTTTGTCCCAGGAGTAACAAGTAGTTCCAGACAGGTTTGTTAGGTGTGATTGAATCTGCTTTGTGTAATTTCTAGTATGATGATCAACTAGCTCTCTTTTTGGAAAAATCTGATTTTGCATCAGTGAATAACTGCTATAGGTGCAACCCATAGCTTTCAGACAATGGGGTTTTTTTTGCAGTTTTTTGTTTTGTTTTGTTTTGTTTGCTTGTTTTTGTTTGTTTGTTTGTTAGTGTTTGTTTTTGTTGCTTTGTTTTGGTTTTTTGTGTGGGTTTTTTTGGATAGTAGAAATGGCGTTTTGCTCTAGATATAATTTCAGCATGTACCCAAGGCAGCCATTCTTTCAGTTGTGATCTACTGGTGTTACAGCTATTTAAAGAAAACTGAGCAATCAAATAGGCAAGTGAGAGAAGTGCTAGAGAGATCTTCCAATCCCAGGGAAACCAGGGTGGTGGTCATGGGAAATGGTTATTTCAAGGAGTCTGACAAGATAAAGGCAATTCTAGCTTATCTAACTATTTCTGATAGAAAACAGAACTTGAAACAGCCTTTTTTAATGCACATCTCTCTTACGTAGAAACTTGTCTTAAAACAATAGAAACTAGAATAAGCTTTTAATTTTTCTTAATGTCTACCATATTTGGGACAGATAGAATAAGATGAAGAACAAAAAGAGGTGCAAAAATGACTTTTTTTTTAAATTCACTCTGTGTTTATTTCTATTTGGCTTTCTATCAATAAAATATGTTTGTATGAATAACAGTTTTCTTACGCAGATTTTCAGTGACTTCAAAACAAATTGGCTACTAATAATGAGAATAGAATTTGGAAAATGACTACCCCAAATCGACAATGACATTTTTTAAGTCTGTCTTCTTTTTCTTTGTTATAATATAATAGACCTAGTAATCTGAATGTATTTTCTCTCCAACGGAGAGTGATAACTACTATAATTATTAGTGCAATGCCAGTCACTTAAACATGTGGTATTCAGTATGAATAATAGTCTTTCTTTTAAAACAATTTTCACTCCTACGGTAATAATTTCATTACCTACTTTGTGTCATGTTATTATTAAATGGAGTATACCTAAATGTTCTTCAGAAAAGATATTGCTGACTCTTTCAAATTAGTTTTAGGTCTAATTAAACTTCTGCTGTAATAGATCAGGCATTTGGGGATTTCTAATTTTTTTTTTTTTTTTTTAAATAGCAGATGAAGAGCTACTGGAACAGAGAGAGAGATAGAAATGCAAGTTGTTGTGACATGATGTATTTGATCAGTCACGTGGAGCCTTTTTTCCTTGTGGAAGTGTTAAATGCAAAGTGCCAAGTGTCTCAGGACACAACTAAAAATTTGAACTTCGACATTTGAATGTGCTGCTGGTCAGATGATATGCCACAGACGTTGATGAGGCAAAGTAAGAACATCTGACATGTTGAAGCTCATGGGAGTATTGGAATGGGTAAAAGAGTAGGAGAATAAATCTGTGATATTTAGAATCATAGAATTAGAATCATAGGATTGTCAGGGTTGGAAGGGACCTTAAAGATCATCTAGTTCAAACCCCTCTGCCAATGGCAGGGACAGGTTGCTCAGAGCCCCATCCAGCCTGGTCTTAAAAATCTCCAAGGATGGGGCTTCCACCACCTCTCTGGGCCACCTGTTCCAGTGTCTCACCACCCTCACGGTGAAGAAATTCTTCCTAATGTCTAACCTGAATCGACCTCTCTCTAGTTTTAATCCATTCCCTCTACTCCTATCACTGCCCAACAGCCTAAAAAGTGCCTCCCCAGCTTACTTGTAGGTGCCCTTAAGATACTGGAAGGCCACAATAAGGTCTCCCTGGAGCCTTCTCTTCCCCAGACCAAACAACCCCAACTCTCTCAGTCTGTCCTCATAGGAGAGGTGGCTCCAGCCCGCTGATCATTCTTGTGGCTCTTCTCTGGACACGTTCCAGCACATCCATGTCCTTCTTGTAATAGGGGCTCCAGGGCTGAACGCAGTACTCCAGGTGGGGTCTCACAAGAGTGGAGTAGAGAGGGAGAATCACCTCCCTCGACCTGCTGGCCATGCTTCTCTTGATGCAGCCCGGATACGATTGGCCTTCTGGGCTGCAAGAGCACACTGATGGCTCACATTGAGTTTCTCATCCACCAGTACTCGCAAGTCCTTTTCTTCTGGGCTGCTCTTGAGCCAGACACTGCCCAGTTTATATTGGTGCTTGGGATTGCTCTGACCCACCTCGAGGCCACCTCGAGCTGGTTGCTCAGCCCTGTGTCCAGCTGGGTTTTGAATGTCTTCAAGGGTGGAGACTCCACGACATCTCTCGTCAATGTGTGCCAGTGCTTGACCATCCTTGCAGTAAAACATGTTTTTTGTGCATTTAAACATCTTATCCTAGATTCTGATTTGTGACAGTTCCTCTTGCCTTTTCACTAGACACATCTGACAAGGGTCTGGCTTCTGTCCTCTTTCATTTTCACTGGTGTATGGCTGAGCTGGATCAGCCCTAAACTTGGCTTGAGTTATAATGATGTATCTGCATCAAATTGTTTGTATGGAGAGACAAAGTATTAAGATACAGATTAGTATTGCATTTTAATGAGTTTTCAGTATTTAAAAATAATTATCACTCATTTGATTAAAAAAAAATGTTGACAATACTGGAAGAAAGGTAGATTTCTGTTTCAGAGAAGACAGCACCTTCTTATTGGACATACTCTCTTCTGCTGGCTATTAGAAGTCTTCAGCTCAATGAATAATATTAATATGCATTTACAAAACAATTTACTTCTACAGTGTCACTTGATAGAAAAAAATGATAGTGCAGAATGAGCCCTTAATAGTGAGGGTCTAAATGATTGCATTGTCATTTACAGATAAATTTACTGTTAAAAATATACAAGAAAAGTATGTAGGTTTAGTTTTCAGCCAGTAGGAGAGTGGAGTGTTTTACTTTGCAGAAAGGAAGAAATACAGCACAGAAAAGAAAAAGTCCAGTTGTTTACTTCACAGAATAGTGAGGAAATGCTATTAACCTCACATGCCATGCCAAGGGCCGAAACCATTTTTCTCTGTTGAAACTTGTGTAGCCTTCATGGGGTCATAATTGCCTACTCTCTGACAATGCATGGGAAATCTGTTTCACACCAGCAAACATTTCAGTAAATCTCCATGACCTATGAGCACAGCACCTGGGCTTTAGAAACCCAGCTTGGATTAATAAGAAATGTTTGTGTTTATAGTTTCTGCGGTGCTGAGACATTTTCCTATTATATAGAATTAATGTTTTGAGGCAGACTGGACTCAGGTAATGCAACCAGCTGTTGCCAAAGCTCTTGTCTGTTGATATCTTGTGTCTGGTGTCTTCTGTGATCTTCAGAAAATCATATTGTCTAGACAGCTTAACTGACTACCAATTCTCTCCACTATTGTTCCTAAACTGCTAAAAGAATGCTCGAAAGCTCTTACAGCTATCACAGTGCTACTTGTGGCTTCAAACACTTCAGGATATGTCAGTGATTCCATTGTAAATCATGGTTTTTCAGCATTTCACTATACTAAATACACTCTTTCTGCTCTGAAATATAATTGATAAGGTACGTTGGCATCGAAATTTTTTCTTTTTTTTTTTTTTTTTTTTATTGGAAAGCTCTTGAGAGTGATGGAGATTGGCTTTGGCTTGGGTTCAAAGCCTGCATGCTTCCCATGGATTGCTGTGTTGCCTGACCCCATCCTTCCCAGTATCATTTCTCTTCTGGAAGGCTTTACATTATGGTGAAAGGATAAAAGGCTGCTATGAGGGCTTTTCTCCTCTGAGTGCTTAGGTTAAGAGCAACAGCCTTAGTTTCATCCATACTAAATGTCATATTGGAATCCAGTTTGGCGGAAAATAAACAGTTCTGTCATTAAAACATTTAAATGCAGGATTTGCTGATTTGGCCAGTTCAGGTTCTCTGCTAAAAAAAAAATAAATAAAATAATTATTCATGAAATATCTCTTCAATAGCTCCAACAGTATTATGAATAAAATTCATGTACTTCTTTTTCATGTAAGTAGAAATTATGACTTGATTTATTACTTAAAGAGGAAAAAGAAGAATTAGGTGGAAGATTATTTTCCAGTATCATGAATGGTCTGCTCATTTTAAACCTGCAGACTTGTACAGGGGACTGAGCTTTTGTATAAGTAATTTTGTTGCTGCCTTGATGGGACATAAGTGCCTTGAGGTGATTACTTCTTGTGATGAACATGTATACTCGGAAGGTCTGATTTAAGTCAACAGGACATTAACTTCTGCAGTTGTCCTGCGAGAAGTCTGCAGACTTTGCCTGTGGAGGATAATTACAGTTCGTCTGGGAATTAAAAATCCCCTCTCTTCAGCAGCTGCAGCATATAGGATTAGGTATCATGGAGCGTTGTCTTGGATTATAACTGCTCTGATTGCAGAGCCTGAAAATCTGGTCCTTTAAACTGCCTGCTTTTTAATTATGCCTCTCTGTCAGGGTTTGGGATTACAGCAAATGGCTGCTAAAGGCAGAGGTACCAGAAGCAGATTGAAAGCTGCCCTTACTCTTCAAGATATACTCCCCTGGGGTTGGTCAGGACTGTATATGCATGTGTGTATCTGCTGAGAGGAGAATGAAAATTTTCTGTTTACAAAGAAATGTGAAGAACACTAAGCATTCCTTGAGTATCTGCTCATCTGGGAATAGTAGGGGATCTTTCATGAAGAGGACAGTTATGGGTGGGCGTGTTTAAGGGAGTAATGCTCAGGAGGGGTGGGTGCAAGTAGCAAATGTAAAAATCTTTGTCCTGCTTTGTCTGACCATTTTTTGTGTTTCAGATTTTTCATGCACTCTAACGGTAAAATCGATGGTGTAGGCTAGTTTAGGCTTTGCTGGGACTAGGAGAACTCAGTCTATCTAACAACAGAGATGGAAAACTTGTTTAAGGTAGAGCTTGTTAAATTTATGGATGAAATCAAGCGACAAGTTTTCTAGAAACTGAACCAACTGATATGAATCCATGGATATCACCATTTGGTGATATCCCAAAGGACATGTAATTGTCATTTATAGTGTTCATTTGTACCCTTTTTGCAGCCCACAGTTTACTGGGATTGTCCCCTGAGCTTCCATTGTATATCCTGTCTTCCGGGGGGGGGAGAGTGTGGAGTGTGTGTTCATGTTCTTTTTTTTTTTTTCTTCTTTTTTAGTGTGCAAGAGTGGCTTCAAGTAGGTGGAGAAAACAGGTGGGATCTGCTGTTGTTATAAGTATGAATGTGTCATTGATCCCTGAATGGCTTGTCATGTTCATATACTCAGACTTGTCACCAGTATTACAGCTAGAGGAAGATTCTCACCCAGGTTTGAAAAGTCAGGAGCAGGTTAGTTTGGTGATTTGTTGTCACTTTAATTCTGGGTCTGGGCCACTTCCTTGGAGCTTTAGGTCTCTTCTATGACAGAAATGTAAGGGTGTTTGTTTGTTTGGGAAGGGTTTTGTTTGCTTTAAACAGAATGTTGTAAAGGGCTGGCTAGCAGCAACGTGGTGTCACTTATTTAAAAAATGAAATAAAATTAAAATATATTGTCTGCTTGCCTGCAGTAGTCATACTTGCCTACTTGGTCTGTGAGGGATTAACCTTGGTGACACTGGTAACATATTCTGCTCCTGTGAATGTGGTCTGAGCAGGTGAGCCTGGCATTTTCAACCATCTGAGTGTTTGATTTTTATGACTTAATTAACATTTTTTATGTACTTCCTTATGAATGGAGTATCTCATATAGAATATTGCTTTATGTAAATTGGTTTTTGAAAAAAATTCCGAGTAGAAAAATATCTCATTCTTTTCAGTTTTAAGAGAAGGACATGTAGGAAAATATCTATGAAGGTGATACAAAGGTACTTTTTCCATCAGTATGAAATATTTATATATTTCCTTCTGTATTTTACCTTTTTATATCAATGCATTTGTTGGGAAGTAATAGCTTTGAAAGATAAAGCTTTTATTTTAGATCTTTCATTTAAAAAAAAAAGAAATATAAAAACAACAGGCATCTGCTTCAACAGTTGTTCCATTAGCTACATTCCAGTCCTTCATGAAATGTGTCTCTCAAAGAATAATTTTTAGTCCTGAGGTGAATCTCTCTGAAAAAAAGGTAAATCTCTATAAATAAGATTGCAAATGTTTAAAAGAATTGAATATTAATTCAAACTTAATTTATGACAAGGTAGTGCACAAATATTGCACCTTCTCACTCGGTATGTTATTTATTCAAACATATTAACAGATTTCTGTGTTTAATGAAAAATTTTGAACTTGTGTTACCACTACATAGGCTGCAGCTCTTCTGAGGAGTTGACTAATGATTGCTCTTTCATGTACATCAGTGAAGGAATCATTTAGCCAAATGGTATTTATCAATTGTCTGTGCATTATGGGAGTGTTTATCATGGAAACACATTTTCTCTTTTCAAAAGAGATGAAAAAATGCTTCAAAATTTCTGAATGCATCATTGGTCCAGGCTGTGTTTGGAAATAAAGCTACTGCCTTCAGAAAGTTTTGAATCTTACCTAATCATCTGTCACATTGTCTAACTTCCAACTATAAAACTCCTGGAAAACAGTATCTTTCACACTGTTAGAGGTATAGGAAGCAGTACCACCATAGCTCATGGACTGAAAAAGAAGTGTGATGTGATCTGACCTGAATTTGCTTGGATTGTACATGCAAATGTCTTGGGAAGGGTCTCGAGGCTGATTTTTCTTGGGATGACCAGTCTGGACAATGATAGACTGACCAGTTTATTGAAAGTACTTATAGTGGGCTTTTATGTATGGACAGATATAGGTATGTCGTGGTTTAGGGTCAGGGCAGCCCCTAAGACCCAACAGACGCTCTCTGTTAACCCCCCTCCCTCCCCAAAAGG
>JANHFX010013879.1:0-15728 GCA_027560015.1 Chloroceryle amazona | reverse complement strand
TCCAGCAGTGGCCTTGGTCTGCATACCAATTCTTGGTAGTAACTCTAAACATGGGCTGTTATCACTGCTGGCAGCAGGCACTGCAAAAACATGCTGCTAACTTCAGACAGTGCTGTTAATTAGAAGTACTGCACTGAAAAGTAAAATCACTGAACAGAATTAGTCCTGTTTTCACCCAAACCAGGACAAGGTAGTAAAATGAGAAGTACAGTTTTCTACAGTATTCTGCATATAATTGAAATGTTATCAGAAGTAAGATGAAGATATTTATTTCCCTAAGTTTTGCAAGCTAAAAGATTGTTAAACTTTTCAGCTTAAAATTTCTCACATGCTTATTTATTACTTTAAAATATTTATTCTCTTTTAAAGAGGTGCTTTCTTTAGTTGCATTTTACACTGCAGTCTGACACAAATTTCACTTTTTTTAGCAGTGTTTCTGCCTGATTTTTTTAAAAAAATAAAAATCTCCAACCTCCTTTCCCTGTTTTCCATGTGATATAATGCCTTTTGTGAGAGGCATTGGCAAGGAACTGAGGTGCAGAAACTGTGAAATACATGGAAATTCTAAAAGCATCGTATAAAACATTGTATGTCTAAATGTATAAAGCTCACACAGCATATCATCCTGCTACATATTTAACAGTTTTTCCTCAGCAGCAGGCAGCTAATGTTGGAAAGTTCATGAATATTTTATTCCGTGAGATGAAAAGTAACCACGTAGGAAACATACAAGACGTACATTTTTAAATTTTCTTTATTTCTTTTTTGGAGTTACATTTTCATATAAGTGAATCAGCCTTTCATCTCCCACAAACCTTCTAAAATTATTCCCATCAACTTAGTAGTACTCATGGCTGAGGGCAGACCTCATCAGCTAGAGGTTCCTTTAGTGAGGAACTGATCTAAGCGGCAGATTGTGACTATTTAGTCTTGGGGCAGTTTATGGGAAAAGCAAACAAACAAACACAACCAACCAAACAAACAATAAAACCCACCAAAAAAGCCAGTGGAGTTCTAAAGCGATAAAGCTGAATGTCAAAATCAAAATGTAGTTTGAACACTTTCTGCTGCTGGGAACTGTAATGATCTGTAGCCTTCTGAACAGAGGACAGAAAGAGAAACCTGGGATGTTGGCAGGTGGGCTTTGTGACAGAGCAACTATCTGAAGAGAAACCGGACATCCTGTATGAGATACTTGGTTCTGGTAGTCAGGCAGATGTAGTTCTGCTAAAGATGGAAGAGAAATATGATTTACAGGTAGAAATAATACCTTTTCTTAGATCAGAAGGTATAGACGGAGGAAATAGGAAATGCTTTGTGTAAGCCATTGTTCAGGTAAGAAACAGAAAAAAACGCAGAGATAGTACAGGTTGAAGACAGGCACTGTGAATCTAATTATGTAGATGATCTAGACAACTCCTAGAAAAGGATTCTTCCTACCAGTAGTGCAGAGCATGCTGTTGTGATGGGTCACGTTTGATCTGGAGGAGGCAAGCCTTAAGCTGGTAAAAATTGCTGACATACAGAATTTCCTTCAAATCTACAGGTACCTTAGAGGAAATGCATGATCTTTTTTCTCTGGGCAATTATTCTGTCACCATGCTGGAATTTCTTTTACTACTTGTTGTCAAGCATCTACTCAAATTTGAATACTGTTTTATGGCTTCCACCCCTTCCCCCAAGGACTCTGTAGGGCTTCTGTTGCCCTCTGCCCTGGTTTTTAAAAGTTTAATCCTTGCCTCCCTTCATATCATAAATCTGCTCAGTTACATCTCACCCTTCTTTTCTGTGTTAATCAGAGAGTTCTTTTTTTCTGTGGCAAGATTTCAGGAAAGTTAACTGAACATGCCAGTACAAGTTCCCCAGATGTCACATCGCGTGCATGGTATCTAGAACAGGAGTAAAGAAATGATCTGTCTGCATTGTAGTTGGAGGCAGCAGAAAGGAGAGCCTTCAGCAGCTGCCAACATTTATTTAGTACAGATGCTGAAACCAGGCAATCATTCAGCAGCTGCAGTTCTGAGGGGGCGAGGAGATCATCTGTAAAGGGCCAGCAACACAATAACTGTCTTTTTTTTTTTAAAAAAATGGAAGTGCTTGTAACTGGTAAGCAAATTCCGAAACAGTACCTTGGAGCAGAACACAGGTGCAGGAGGACAGCCAAGAGCACCCAGTGCATGGTTGGTAGAAGGAGGCAGGAACCAATGGGATAGAGACAGTTCACACCAGCGGAAAATTTTGTCATAAATCTGTGTTTTATTTCTGTAAGTCTTAAAATGTATGATAATGTTCTAAGTGTGTTACCTGTGTAAATCAGAAGAAGGGATAAGCCAAAAACTGTAGAAAATATGTGCAATATCCATAGCTTCACATTTGAAACAGGTTTCAAAATGCTATTTACTGAATACTTAAGAAAAGTTCAGCATAGTGTGTGATTTGTGTGTAATAAAATGCATATGTTTACACGTACAATAGTTGGAGGAGAGAAGAGAAGGCTTTGTCACAGCCTGTTGAACTGTATTGGGAGCACAAAATGCCTTGAGCCTGTGCTGCCTGTATTACAATCCATATGGTCTAGTAAGAAGGCTGTACAAATAGTCTGAGCTTGCCTTCCTTGAAGGGCTTTTGTTTTGAAGATCTATCAATAAAGCTGAGCATTGCACTTAAGATTGAGCATTGCACTTAAGATGTAAAAGTACTACGTATTCTCAATTGAATCTTTTTTTTTTAATATTTTTTTTTTTATGTGTATATGTTATTGCAAGGGTGATCATGAGGGTTAAGAGGTGTGGCATAGCATCAATGTTCTGGAATCCCCCAAGTTCTCCTTCAGATTTTCAAGTCCTGACTGATTATCTTTTTCCATGTTGAGCTTGAAACTATTGCAAATCTTTGAAGTTTTTAGGCTTTTCTCTCAGCACATATTTACACCAGTAGAGCACCACTGAGTATTACTTCATTACATTTATACTTCTAATCAACGCTGACTCTGAAGGTAAAACAGATGGAATTTGTTTGCTTATGAATTATGCAAAATTATAGTTTATTAAGTTGCTGTATTTTAATGGATGAATGAACTAATGGCTATGTGGGTGGGCTGGGTACTACACAGTGTGTGGCTGTGTAGATGGACTGACTACAATTGCTTCAATTTGCTAACTGTGCCTTCAAGTACACCTGTTCTCTGTTGTGGTTTTCAGCTGGAAAATCTGCCATCTGGAATCAGATCAAGTTTAGGACAGAAAAAAAAAATGAATGGCTATAAATTTAGGTCAAACCACTTTTTTCTCGCTGAAAGAATACATTTTTTTCATGGAACTTGGTAATAGAAACAACTATTTTTTGAGAAACATAAGGCTAATTAGAAAGTAAAGAGCTTCAAATTGCATGCTAATGGATGATGAAATCTGAAATGAGGGAAATATGTGAGGTGTATTTGCATCACTTTAAATGTTGCAGATTGCATTTAATCAGAACCTGATTTAGCTTGAAATGGCTATTTGTTGGAATTCTGCTTTTTATGTTCTGAGACAGAATGTAAATCTCTTATGATTCTTGTTTGATTTAAAAGGAATGAACTGGAAAATATAGGAAGCAGCAGATGACGGGTGTGTTATTTGACCATTGCCTAACTTTATTTATGTTATTGACAGACAGGAGATCTTTTTTTGTAGATGGACAAAGATTGATGGAAGATTCTTTAAGCTATGTTGATTTTGAAATACACTGCACCAACCCAGTTTCATAATACTTGCCCAGAAACTCAAGAAACTATATTGTAGGGTATCTGGTAGTGTAGAAAAAGGCAATAATTAAGGTGGGAGAATTAATCTTTTAAATTAGTTTGAGTTTTCTTGTAAGCATGAAGAGTTTGTGACCATGTAGGTGACTTAGTAAAAAGAACCATTGTGTGAAGAAAACCAGGAATACTCTATATTAGCAAATCAATGTTTTAGCAGTTAATTAGCTTTATAGCTCCTCCTCTTCCTGGTGTGAGACAGTCAAAAACTAAAAAGATGAGCTAAAGTACGCCTTTTTATACACTAGTGACAGTGCATTGACCTCAGTGGGATTGCAAAATTGTAACAACTGCTGAAATGTGGCTGTTAAGAGGGAGCCTGAATGACAGTTTCCTTCACTGCTAAGAGCAAAGGTAGATAAACCTTGTCCTGCAGACGTCAAAGGCAGCATTACAGTTACCTGTGTCTACCTGTGACTCTGTCACTAGGATGGAGGTTATTACGACCAAAGGATACTAGTTGCATGGAAGAATTATTTAGCCATTTGTCATTCAGGTCTTCCAAAATGCTTTAGGAAGGCATTTAAATCTAAGATGAAAAGCTTTACTTTTGAAATGAAATAAGGGCGCTTACACTTTTTTTTTTTTCTCCTATGGGACTGGTAAGCTGTAGGAGAGGACAAGTAACAAGCAGCTTGGGGAAGAGTGGTAACACTGAGCTACTCTGATAGCTTCCAAAATAGTCAAGGGTGTCTCTTCCATAACACTCCACTCACTACTTTGTGGTGATTACTGTTTCCTCTTGCTATTTTTATGCCAGAGAGAGTGATTTTAGGTGTTGATTTTAGTGGTTTAAAAACATTTTTTTTTGTCCCCTTCAAAAGGGAAGTGTTTGACTGCCAATACTGTGTGATGCATAAATGATAAGCACTGATGACAGCTGCTCACTCACATTTGTCATCATTATGTAAACCACCGTCTGTCAGAAATGGGCATCATCCGAATAAAAAGCAGAAGAGCTTAGCTGAATATCAACCATTAGACTGGGCTGAGCTATGGCGGGGCTGGAAAGATTCTCTAGTCGTAGACTGAACTTCTTCCTATTGTGCTTGTTGCAGTGATCGGCTTTCAGACAAAATTGGGTGTACCTTGGCTGGGAGACACGCGTGCCTTGCATCTGGTACTGTGCTCCCAAGTAAACATGCAGCAGCGAAAAACTAAGCTAATGATGTAAATTGTTTCAAACACTGCCACTGACTGTGGTGGCTTTTATATCATGTTCACTGTGAAGGGCAGTGCTAGATGTGGGAGAAAAGTTTGACTACCTGGTTATTGCTTTCTCTGAAGACAGAATATGTTTGCCCATTTAGTAAGTGATAATGTTTGAGAAAATTCCCATGAAATATATTAAAAATAAAAAAACCCAAAACCTAATGATAGCCACAAATTGCTGTACAACCTCTTTGCTGTTCATGTATTTCTGGCAAGTTTATCCCCTTATTTTTGTGTTACAGCTAAGTTAGCACGAGTCTAAACGCAGCAGGGTAATATTCCACATTAGTCATTATACAGTAATACTGTAGTGATCCCCAGCTGTCATAGCTGCTACAACAAAGGGATTTGTTTTGTTCACAGGCTTTATGCTGCTGTAGTGTTCAAAATTTTCAGTCAGAATTATTGACAGACTGTGATTTGAAAAAAAAAAAAAAGAAAAATCTCAACTTTCTTTTATTTTTTTAAATTATTTTTTTTTAATTTCCTTATGTCCTGTAAATCAGTGAGTCATTGCAGAATGATGCTGCCTATCTCAGTGGTGCTGCAGCGCAGTGCATGAACAAGGAAGAAAATAAGAGAGGGCTAAATTTTGTGTTCTCTAGAGATTTACATCTCCATGTTGGCAGTGATGCAATATGATACATCCTGCTCTTGATCACAGGCCATTTAAAATGTGATTAGTGCATTTAGTCAAAACTTAAATAGAAAATAACCATCCATATAAAAATATTTGTTGTGTGTAATTTTTCCTCTGGAGTAATAAATTATCCAGTAAGAGGTTTCCTGCAGTTTTGTGTTGTTTATTAGATACTTTGCCACACTCTACTTTAGGAAAAAAAGCACCTGTCTTAAATTTTATGAAGTGATAGCAGAACCTTTATTTGAATAGCTGGGCCAGATGTCCCAGATGATGGGTGCAGGAAACAACATTTTAAATTTGTAATGTGTTTTTAGCCTTACTTCATCAAATACTCAACATATCAGAATGAAAATTGTTTTTCACTGGAGTTTATGCTTGGTGTCAGTTACCTGAGATTGCAGATTTTGTGTTAAGGACTTTGGAAGTGCAAGAACAGCAGTGTGAGGTCCATAGAGCTGGCCTCCTGGAGCAGAACAGAGCGAATGTTTCATTATGGTGCACACAGTCAGGTACTTCCCAGCACTTCCAGTCTGTATGCTGTGCCACACACAAGAAAACAGGTATAGGCTTTTTCCCCAAGTCTGGACTCCTTAACCTTTTCTCTGTTTTTAACATGACAGAAAGACTTCCCTGTTCACTTCTGCATTATTTATGTTTAGCTGCCAAGTCTTTCTTCTGGTTCTTCTTAATTTATCTAGAAAAATCTACCTTTTCCCATCTTTTGCCTTGCTAGGAGGAAGGCTAGAAGTCAGCTATGTTTTCTTTCACTATACTTGCTGCAAATTTCTTTTACTCCTTTCCAAACTCCAGAGATCAGCTTCAGGCATAAAGGCCACCTGCATTTTTGTCTGTTAGTGACTTGACTGACGCTAAGATATCTACATCATAATATCGTGCGTGGTGCATTTTTAAATAGTCTTTGGTTATTGTGTCTATACTGTAATGTCCATGCGATGCAGTCTCTTTAGCTGTGCTAGCTTGGGGATTAGGTTCGTGCTCAGCCTCAAATTCTGTATTGTCTTTGCTTATTTGGTTAGTTTCAAGGGATGTAGTCCTCTTATCTTGACATGAGAAGAGGACCAAACTCCTAGTGGTTTGGCACTGTGTTTTTCTGCTTCATGGAAAACCAAAACATATACACAATGATTCATATACTTTGTAAGATCTTCATAAAGTGTCCAGAGTATTTCTAGCCTATTCAAAGCCTTTTTCACTTGCTGCTTGCAAGGTTTTGAGACAAAAATGTGGAAGAAACAGCCAAAACAGATGTGTGAACCATTTGTGATCTGCTGATGTAGTTAGCTGTCCTTGTGTGCCAAATATGCAAGTGCCTTTATCCCAAGTGATTTTGTCACATTTATAGCTAGGAAAAAATATATATTTCCAGTACTTTTCAGTATTTAATATGGGCCAATAATGTTTATTCTGTTTCAACACTTAGAGCGGAGCAGCTTCTTTTGTACTGAGTTCGTTTTCTTTTTTTCCTTCCTAATTTTCACCGGTGAACTGATTCATAGGATTTGCTAAATCTTTCTGTAACATGGCACATTTGGTCTGATTCTATGAAATTTTTAATCATGAATTTGCTGTTGCAGTAAAATAAGCAAGGGGGAAATGGAAAACTGCTTTGCGGAAATGAACCATATTACAGCTTTAAGGAAATGACACTAATTAAAGCTGAGGCAGACATTTTATTCAAATCCCTTCTCTTCAACTGTGCATAGCATATTTAACATAATGTTGTGAAAGTTTAACATATTTCAACTCTAATGGACAGTTAGTGGAGACGACTTGTACTTAATTCTGAGAGAAAATAGAGAATTTCTGCCTCATATAATCAGAATTTATGAACTTTTGCACAAAGTAACTTGGAAACTGGCTTTAAACTTCTATTCTGTGTCAAACTCCATGTCTGTTTTTTCCATGGATGTTCCTATATGGTGAAATTTTGTCTTTTCCTCTCAAGATGGAATTTGGATTCTGATATTAATATATATGATGTTCTGTAATGATTAATGACTTTTGCAAGGGAAAGGGAGCAAACAAGAAAAAAAAATATGTAAACAATTGACTAGTTTTCAAGTCCTTGCATTGCACCTGTGACTCCAACATCTGGAAACCTTCCAGATTTGGGAATTTGGAGGGGAAAAAAAAGAATGTGAGGAGATATGAGCATACTTGGTCTCTTTGCCTCGTATGTCAGCCATCATATGTACTCCTGATCTGGAAGAGTCATAAGATCAGACATTTATGTTTAGTTTGCCAGCATAGGAATACTTGGAAAGTAGAGTTGCTGTCTTTTTTTCTTTTTTTTTGCACTTCAGTTCTAGTAAGTCAATTACATGTCAGTTCTCTTTCTTGCAGTTTCTCCATCCCTCTCTTAAAACCACCAATATATATTTTTCAATCAGAAAAAAAAAAATAGAATAGACAGACAAAATATAGAATAGGACATTTGAAGATTCACTCAGACATGTTCCATAATTGGCTCTTCCCCTTGTTCTGCTCAACAATACCTCAATTTTTATTTTTTTTTTATTTTTTTTTTCCCCCCAGTCTTATTGCAGCCTCTTTTTAATGTCTTCTTTTCGTTTACTGGCAAAGATGATAGTTTCTCTGAACATAGAGAATCACTTCATTTTTTTCTGAACACAGTGAGAATCAAATAAACCCATAGCTATAATCTGCAATTACATTGCCTCTTATTTTTCATTACAAAACCCTTTTTTTCAGTGGCTTGTATTCATGTCAAAATCACTCTTACCAGCATGTACTAAACTAATATACAGTGCATGGAAGGAAGTTTATTAAGCAGATTCCTTTTCCTAGCAAAGGGAAACTGTATATTAAAACGTTTATGCTTAAATGAGAAACAAGTTATATGCATGAAATATAACAAATTTAATGTATACACACAACATATAAAATGATTACAAAGATGCACATATAAATCTTTGAGGCATCTATATTTTTTAAGAAGTCTGAATTCTGTGATGGTAGGTAAGCGATGGTTATTTTTAGACAGGAAAAGTAACGACTACCATTTTCAGTGTCCTTTGTTGGTGTAGGGTAAAGGTTCCCAACTATGGAAAGCATATAACTAGTGGTATGAAGCCCTCTTCAAAATGACTTGTAAAAGCTGCCTAAGCAGAAAAGTGGTATCTCATATTAATTTTGCAGAACTTTGATACAATCCATATAGGCTGAACTAATTCTTTTGTGTGAGGAGGAGGGTGACTTTCTGCCCTGTCTCCTGAATTCATACTGAAAGTTTAACTGTGAGCTTTTGACAATGAAAATTCTTGGTACATTGTCAAGTAGTATAGGTGAAATACAGAAACAATCTTTTTTTTTTTTTTTTCCGTGGAAAACATTTAATTTTTTAAATGTATTTTTGTGAGCAACAGGAAAAACAGCAAAATCTACCACAAAGTAGTACACAGCTGAAGATATTAACTGTGAGGAACACTTTCCTAACAAACCTACTCTCTGCTTCAGCTTTAATCCCACACCCTCTTGCAAGAATATTTTCACAGATGCTTTTCAAGGAGTGCTTCCCCATTACAGGTGCTGAGGTGGAGATGAAGACTGACCACATACCTGACTGGCAACTCTTAACAAGCTCAGATTAGTCAAAGGATGAGCTCTTGTCGTCATCTTGATCTGTAAAATGAAATTTGTTGGAGCTCAACAGATTGTTCTAGAAAAGCCTATGCATAGCAGCAGATGTCTTATTTTCAATTTTCAGACTTACTGCTGTGTGAGATTGCAGAAGAAAGTCACAAGGCTTGCACACTTCAAAAGTCAGGGCATGCAAAATTTTGAGCAGCTCACATAAATTCACCTCCCCAGTTCTGTTTGTTCATTACAGTTGATATAATTGCTCAATCAGTTTCATTTCTTCAGGGTATTTCCTTTAACATTTAAGAGCATTTGATGATGTATGAATGCAGTTCTAGTTCTGAAGTAATGTTTATTGGTACGGAGCTTTTTAGCCAAACAGAAATGCAAGCTTTTTGTTTTATTGCTGCTGCTTCTTTGCCTTTCCAAACCACGTCTGTTTTGACCATGACTTTGTCTATTAAAGATTTCTCTTGTCTGACAAATTAAGCCTGTATTCTCAAATGCCTGTATGGCACATAATTTACCAAGGTTTTGGTCTATGGGTAGCATTTTTAGATGCTACCACAATCAAAAGAAAAGTTACAGTACTCTGTCTGCCAATATTTAAATATAATCTATTAAAAGGGTTTGATTTCCATAGAGAAAAGAAACATATTTCTTTTAAAACATAGGCTTAAGTTGTGAGGATGTAGTGCCATGTGTCCCTCATTACAGGAAAGACATTGAGGTGTTGGAACGTGTCCAGAGGAGAGCTACCAAGCTCGTGAGGGGCTTAGGGAACAAGTCGTATGAGGAGAGGCTGAGGGAGCTGGGCATGTTTAGTTTGAAGAAGAGGAGGCTGAGGGGGCGGCCTCATTGCCCTCTACAACTACCTGAAAGGAGGTTGTAGAAAGGTGGGTGTTGGCCTCTTCTCCTTAGTTACTAATGACAGAACCAGGGGAAATGCTCTGAAGTTGCAGCAAGGGAGGTTCAGATGAGATATTAGGCAGAAATTCTTTACACAGAGAGTGGTGAGGCACTGGAACAGCCTTCCCAGGGAGGTGGTTGAGTCACCATCCCTGGAGGTATTTAAGAAACGAGTTGACATAGTGCTTCACCACATCCTCTAGGGGAAGGCATGTAGGGGGCTTGTGTGTTGGTTTTTGCTGTCGTGTGGTTTTGTAGCCTTTTTGTTTGTTTGTTTGTTTCCTTGTTTCCTTTTAGTGGACAGGTATTTAGGTGTTCTTTATTCTTGTAGGTATGGTTGGACTCAGTGATCTACAAGGTCCTTTCCAACCATAGTTATTCTGTGATTCTGTGTCATGGTCCTCCAGTCCAAAAAAATGACTCTGGCACAATGCAGGCACATATATATTTAAACTTAGCATAGCGTATGAGGTGAGATGAAAATATACCAATCAGGGCTGTTATAGGTTTATGTTCATGTGTTTCAGTTTTTCCTCTGTTATGGAGGCTGAGGTACACATAGTGATTAGAGCAGCTGTGTCCTGCAATGGCTGCTGTAATATGCCCTTTGTCTAAGGCTACAGCAAGGCTGCAATTAAGCCTTTGTATTATTACTATATAATAATAACAACCTGATTTCAGTGAGAACACCCAGTCTCATCTAATACACAGACCAGCCTTTGCCTTTTGTTTCAATGGTGTCAATCCACAGGTAGAAAAGGTCTGAATTTGAAGACTGAGGTCTCTTTTCTTGAACAAAATAAAAAGTGAAACCATTATTAAATGTCACCTCAAATAGAGAGAATATACCACTCTGTCTTTATCCATATAGTCAGGTAGGTTCTATATAATGGTTTCAAACAGGTGCTTTTGGTCATTTACATTTCTTGCAAAGTACTTTAGGTAAAGCGAAAGGCAATAAACGGGTTAAAAGTACTGTAAAGGATTTTTATGATAAGGTGAAACAGTCTAAACAAATTTATAGTGACTGAATATATTTTAGGCATAAGTATCAGGTAGATTTGATAGATTTGATAGATTTGACATGTGCTAATTGCCTCCAGCCCTAGCTATTGCTGACTAATCAGTTAGTAAAGACATACAGTAATGTCAAATCTGCAAATACAACCAATAATAAAATGTTTCAATTTATGTTCATGAATGATTCTTTTCCCCTGCACACTGAGCCAATTTACTTCCAATGCCTTTATCACTGAATTGTCAGGTTTTGATGAGGCTCCTGAATTTTCAGGCTCCTTTTTTTTTTTCATTGAGTATTTGTGTTGTTTTTTTCCTGTGTCCCAAAACAGAGAAATACTAAAGCTAGTGGTGAACTGAAATGTTAATGGTGAATGAGAGATAAGGCAGAACATTTTGAAAATGACGGAACTTATATTTATGAAAAATTACTTTAGAGTAAAAAGGAAAAGTCTTGTAATTAAAGCAAAGAAATAAGAGTCAGGCATGGTCTTTATTTCTAGGTGTGGTAGAAGCTTTGGGAAATCATTTAACATTTTTCCATGTCTTTTTCGTTGTTTGTTTCCATGTCTGAAAACTGGCATGATAAAGGTGTACAGGAAAGCTAAGCTAATTCAAAGCTGCAAACTTTCTAGAGACTGTGCATGTGTCACATGGAAACAATTGCAACTTATTTCAATATGAGAATTTAACTTATTTAAATTAACTTGATTACCGTGCTAATTAATTTTTAATTGAGGGCAGAAAACACACTATTCAGTAGCTCATGCATATCAGGGTAATAGCATATTAAAAAATGGTGGAAGATCTAGAAAGGAATCTCGTTTCCATGTCATACATCAGAGGCCACTTTGATAGTCTCTGTATCGTTTATTCCAGCTCTGAATAATTTTGAATTTCTATCAGGAACATGGAACAACAGTAATTCTAAGGCATTACCTAAAGAAAAGAAATGATCATAAACTTTCAAATAAAGCAAAATCTGGAAATCCTGATTAACTGAACTCGAAAAAGCTTATTTGGAACACCTGAGTTCAACTTGCTTGCATAGGTTTCTCATGGAGAGTCTGTCCCTTCCTGACCATCCTACCTATTTGATTTTGGAAATGGTTTTAGAGTTCTTCAGAGGTCCTGTTGTTTGGGGGAGCAGAGAACTGAAGTTCTTTGAAGGTAGTTTGGTTGACATGATTGGAACAAAGTGTTTGGCTTTGAAATTTCAATCTTTAGTTTCACATTAGAATGTGGGGTGGAAAGTAAATATTCTTCAATAGAACTGTCTTCAGTTAAGTAATTTTTCTATTGAAAATCAAATTTCTGTTTTAAAATATCCATGCCATTAAGAATGAGGACACTATTGTTTTTTATTTACTCTGGATTATAATATTTATTGTCCCATGGTGAAATATTTAGGAGCCAGTTTGTGCAAATGAAACAAACAGCTAAAAATAAGTGAATGATGAATTAATGAGATGCATGTTACTAACTAAAGTGTCTCTGAGGGTTTATTTCCTTACTGAAAAGAATATGAAATGCTGTGTATATATTGGTGGAAAATCAGCCAGTAGGGAAGATACTATCTTTGCCATGAGTAACCTCACAGACAACTTATACAAAGGAGAAAAATCGGAAGTCAAATCAGTTTTTCATCTTGGAAAAAAATACTGAAAGTATCAGGATTAACTTTATTCTAATTAAATCATAAGATTTTACCAAGTTAGACAAGTAATGTATATTTGAAAATTGTATCTGTAACATCTGGTTTATTACAGTTGCTAATTTTGCTATGCTAAGAAATACAGATATGTAAAGCAGGTGGAAGGAGGAAGTTATTTGAGATCCAGGAGGAAACTCTTTTAACATTTCTTTTCAAGCTTGCAAGAACCTGACGCACTTGATTGCAAGGTCATAATAAGAGAGAGGAATATAAGCACCTTCAAAGTGCAGGCCTTCTGAATACAAAATCCCTGTGGAGATTTCAAGAAGAGTTAGTAATCAAATTGGTTCCACCTTTTCATAATCTACCTTTATAAGAAAAAGGAAGCCTCCTGCATCCCTGGCAGTAACTTTGGATGAGTTTTAGGTTATATGATCCACACTCCTTAAATCTATACAATAGGAATGAATCAGTATAGTGAACTGGCCCATCCTCATGGTGATGTGAAAGAGCAGTTGTGTCAATCTATCTTCATATTAGAAAAGTAGATGTAATTTTGAATGTCAGGTCTAGGATTTGAGGCCAGTAATCTGAGTCCTTCACAAGGTATTCCTATGTGTCTAAGCTTTTACTATATCCCAACGCTGCCAACTCTAAAAGAAAAAATTGATCAGGTGTACCTGAGGCTTTTCCGTTGGCACTTGTTTTATTAATGTCTTATGTGATTTGCTTGTTGGTTCTTACAGTTTTTGCATTGCAACTTCAAAAGCTTTTTCAACGTACTGGACAGAAAAAGCAATTGCTTAATAGATGCAAAAAACTCTTATCAGAGCTAAATTGATCACTACAACTGAGACAGAATCAAATACAGATTAACAGTGTAAGTAAGAGGCTAAAAATGGTAGTTAATAAATGTACAATATTTCATTGTTTCTGTTCCTTCCACTCTAAGAACTGTGGATATTTGTTTCACTTATTTAAAAAAAATAAAAAAAGTTGGATTAAATTATTTACTTTCTTATAATTTCTTTAACTGTGCAAAAGGGGAAAATGTCTTAAAAAATTATACTAGAAGAATTTTAATTACCTAAAGTGTAGCTTTAGTAATGTTTATTTCTATCCTGTTTAGTGACTTGAAAATCATGGATACTTAATTCAGATAAGAATCAAAACAAGTGAGCTTCAAATGGTCTTATTAAAATGGGAATTTGAAAAGCTGTAGTTCCTGAAAGAAAAACAGGGATTAGTTGCACATAAGGGTCTTTGTATAGAACAGTTTCTCTTAGCTAGCAATATATGGTTTCTTATACTGAATTTCTTTTGAAAACAATGACTTAAGGGGAAAATCATGCAAGTTAAAAGGCTTTATTGAGATCGTGTCCCTAAAAATGGTAGTTCTGAAGTGCAGGTGAAACCACACTGATTTTACATTGTGCTGCATAAAACTGTAGAAGACTATCCAAGCAGAAAGATTTGAAACACCATATGCACCATCAAGTATGTGTATGCATGGAAAGTTAGGTGAATGATAATCAAACTCTTAGGCGTTTGCCTATGGTCACTTTTTTTATGTATCTCTAGAGTAATTAATAAATCCATCAGGGGAAGATTTCAGCCTTCTCATAAAGTTGTTTGTTTGTTTTTTCTTTTTGCCCCACTGTTTAAACACAAAAATTAAGAGTGGCAGGTATCTGGGTGACAGCTGTTGGAAATAGAATGAAAGAATTTTTTATGAATGGGAGTGGGATTATTCTTAGGAATTTATGTCAGACTTGTAAAAGCTCTTTAGCCTACTCATCCAGAACTATAATAACAGCTTCCGGTTGAGCTTTTAAAACAACTGGACTTTCAATTATCTTTCTTCCTTTTTGTTCCTGATGGATTGAACAACACCAAGACCCTAGCTCAATAATCAGGGTAATTGCCTATGCTGGAGAACCAGTGATTTCACCATGTTTCTAATATCTTCATGGGGAAACAGGATTTGTCTGACTTTTTAAAGTTCCATCAACCTGGCTTCTAGCAGGAATTACCTTATCCCCTGGATTGTCCAGGGTGAAGATTCATTTTATGGTATAAACTGAAATACATACAGAGTTGTTTGTGGTACCTCTGAAACTCACAAAACCTTCCAGAAAGAACTTCCCTGAGAAAATCCTCTGCTCACACTGAGTAGGGTGTAGACCCTGTTCTCATCCCTGCTGCCAGTCTTGTTTAACATCTTTATTAATGATCTGGATGAGGAGATTGAGTGCACTCTCAGTAAGTTTGCAGATGACACCAAACTGAGTGGGACTGTTGGTCTTGTCAAGGATAGGAAGGCTCTGCAGAGGGATCTGGGCAGCTTCTTTTGATGGGTTGAGGTCAGTGGGATGAGGTTTAACAAGGCCATGTGCCAGGTCCTGAACTTCGGTCACAGCAACCCCAGACAATGCTACAGGCCTGGGGAAGAGTCCCTGGAAAGCTGCCTAGCAGGAAAGGATCTGAAGGTGCTGGTGGACAGTCAACTTAACATGAAGCAGCAGTATGCTCAGGTGTCCAAGAAGGCAAACGGGATCCTGGCTTAGATCAGCAGGAGTAGGGAAGTGATCGTCCTTGGTGCTAGTGAGTCACCAAGTATTCTGTTCAGTATATGTCCTGGTTTGAGTGAAAACGGGACTAATTCTGTTCAGTGATTTTACTTTTCAGTTCAGTACTTCTAACCAACTGCACTGTCGGAAGTCAGCAGCCTGTTTTCACAGACAGTGTCTGCTGCTGGCACTGATAACACCCCATGGTTAGAGTTACTACCAAGGGTTGGTGTGCAGACCAAGGCCACTGCTGGATCTTGTGTACCACACTGCGGGTGCAGAAAGTGAAAGGCTGCACCTGCA
>JANHFX010013878.1:17363-44574 GCA_027560015.1 Chloroceryle amazona | reverse complement strand
TGTAGAAAGACTGAGGTGTTACACTAGGGTGGGGAGGGAAGCAGACCAAAGTAAAAAAGCCAAAACTCCATTTCATTTTAGAATTTACCAGATTTGAGTATAAAAGCTTCCAGCTCTGCTCACTTAAAGAACAGTCTTCTATTTCTTTCAGCTGACTCCTCTGTTGCCTAGTTAAACCTCACATTTATGAAAATTCTGATAACTTGTACCTGCTGAAATGTGCAAGATGCGTATCTCCTGAGCTTAAATCAAAGCTCTGAATTACATACGCTTACGGCAAAGAAGCTATGAGTTTATTTCCCCTTTCTGCTGCAGTACGTGGGCACAGTGCTGCCACTGATGTGCATGTTCTCTGATGAGTGCATTCAGAAGAGCTGCTATGTCAGTGCTCATGCCAGTCCCCTGTGGGAATCATCTATAAAACAAATCAACATGAGCAGAAAATCACTGTTTTAGGCACTTGTGATCTTCTGGTGAAAATGTATTAAGTGCAACGGAAGGCTTTGCTTTACTCTGTGTTGCAGGGTTTTGTTTCAGCAGGAGTTGGAAGCCCTCTTTCTAGCATTCCTACATCCCTTTGCTCTGAACCAGCTAATAAACAAGCATAAACCAACAAATTATAGTTGCTATAGTGATGCTGATACCATCCACCTCTGTCAACATCATCACTGTGGCACTGCTGTGGTGCTGTCTCTGGTGGCCACTTCTGGGAGACCCATCTCCCTTGGACCAGCTAGCACAAAGGAATTTAGAAGCTTGTGGGTGGCAAATAGAAGATTAAGAGCCTTGTCCTTGCATAGTGTATATATGAAACGTTGGTGTAGTTAGTTGAACCCAAAAGGTTTCTTATTAGTTTGCATACTGGAGGGGGCAGGAGACTGAGCAAAGCCAAAAGTTTTTGTCATGCACATTGTCCCTTGTGTGTGTCCTACCCGTGTCCTGGTTTATGTATGGTTTGAATTAATCCTAGAATCATCAGATGCTTTGGGTTGGAAGGGACCTTTAAAAGTCATGTAGTCCAACCCCCCTGCAGTGAGCAGGGACATTTTCAACTAGATTAGGTGTCTGAGAGCCCCATCCAACCTGACCCTGAATGTTTCCAGGAATGGAGCATCTACCACCTTTCCAGGCAACCTGTTCCAGTGTTTCACTACCCTCATAATAAAAATTGTCTTCCTTTCATGTAGTCTAAATCTACCCTCTTTTAGTTTAAAACCATTGCCCCTTGTCTTCTCACAACAAGCTGTGCTGAAAAGTCTGCCTCATCCTTCTTACAGGACCCCTTACAGTAAGGTCTTCTCAAAGCCTTCCCTTCCCCAGGCTTAACAACCCCAACTCCCTCAGCTGTCCTCACAGAAGAGGTGTTCCAGCCTTCTGATCATTTTTGTGGTGGCCTCCTCTGGACCTGCTCCAACAGATCCCTATCTGTCTTATTCTGAGGACTCAAGTGTGCTGTGCTGTTTGTGGACACCTTCATTGGCTGAGCTGCTGAAAGGCAAAACACTGTCATGTCAGCAAACTAACATTAAGTAATATCTCCACTTTGACTATACCTCTATGTTACACTTGTGGTCAAAATAGAGGAAGATGAATAAATTAAATTTCTTCTCTTGTTACTACTAGATTCTCATGGCTGTTGGCAGGGCTACCACTCCTTTAAAGTTGCACCACTTCTTTGTTTGTGGACAGCTCCCTCTCTTGCCTACATCCAAACCCCATGCATGTCAAAATGTGCAAGTGCCAAGTATGTGGTGTCACATCAATGAGAAATTGTCTGGTGTCATCACTGATGTCTAACTAGATCTCTCCTGAGTCTCAGGAACATTGTCAGTGGGAAGAGGGGATGAGTGTTCAGAACAAGATATTTACTGTCTCTTGAGGAGGATGAACACCAGGACATAGTGACTGATGGCTTCTGCAGGAGCAATTGCTCCAGCCCCAACTGAGGACCACTGGTGAATACGATGGTGAATGCTCCTGGATCTCCAGAGAGAAGCATCAAGAAAAAAAAAGTGTAGTGAGAGTAATTTGTCAGTAGTGTTTCAGAGTGAGGTGTGCCTCGAGAAAGGTGACTGAACAGTGAAGTGATCTCTGTGAAATGTTACTGCAATAAATGTGTTGTCCACAATCCTGAAACACTTCTAAAAATACACTTGCAGCATTTGTTCTCTCTTGACTGCTGTTCTTTCCTCCACACTGTTGTACAGGTGGGAAATGCTCTCTTTTACTGCCATGGTGTAGATTTCAGCTGGTTATGGTATAGAGACTGGAGCTGGCTGGGCAGAATTGTTAACTACATCTGCCCACTGTACTAGAGTGCCTCTGCTGCTTTTGCAGTGAGCTGACCTTGGCGACAGGAAAGTCATGCTTCTGCACTGCTGTACATCTACACCGGTATCCCCACCCTCCGAATAGCAGTACAATGGCTCACTCTTCACAACTAGAAGTGCATGTGGATAAACTGTCTGCCAGGCTGAGCTAACAGACTTTCTCAATAAGCTTGAGGATGGAAATTGTTCTATGGAGACAACAGAGTAGCTGGAGCTGTCCCGGTCCCATTGGAATCTTGAGGGCAAGTCCTGGTCCCTTGTGGTCACATAACTTTGTGGGTCCCCTCTTACCTAGAAAGGCAGAATAGTGAGGGTTTTTTCTCCTGTTCCTATGCTCTCTCCATGTCATGACTGTTCATATTGAAGTGCTCACTATAGATTATGTTTTATGCCCATTGTTACGCATTAGCCCTGTCCCTGTGCTTGTTGGGAAGCAATGGACTCTAGCCATATAAGAAGCTCATAATTTTTATAATGGAAATGTGCTCAGGAAGACAAAAATGCAAGCAGATCAGGAAAGAGCAGCATAATGAAAAATTCTCTTCAGATGCCTTGTAGTGTGGATATCTAGCAGTATCAAGAGTGGAGAGTATGTGTTTGTTTACTTCTTGAAGTGCAATGTGTAGGAAATAAGATGGTCTTTATTGTGTGGCTGCAACAGGTCTGACAGTTCTATATGGCTCCTGGTTCAGCACTCTACAGTAACCCTGTCTCTGATTATCTGTTGTCTTTGGGACTTGCAGATGGCTGATTTCACCTAGACACTTGTCACAGAAGCCTTACAGGATTGTCCAGGTTTTTTAACTGTAAGTGCTCTATCTTGCCTTACTAGCATCCTTTCTGAAGGCATGAATATGAGGGAAAAATGAGATACATATTTATGTCATTGCATCTTTGTGTCAGCACGTCATATATAAACCGCAGTCATCAGGATCATTTAATCCAAGATTAAATGTGTCTCACTGAAGAGTGCTTGGCCTCAAGTTCTGAAAGGGTCAGCATTCAACACTTTGCATGTGAAGCACTCCTGTACCAAAAGGTCTCTGGCAGGCTACTCCACCAGCAGGGCTTTCAGCCTCCAGTGAGCTTGGTAGCCCCATCTCTCAGCCTCCCCAGATTTTCTCCATACGATGGAAACAGGAAGGGTTTAATGATAAACAGACACAGTATTGTGGTTTAAGTAGTATGCAAAAATTTACTGTTTGGAGAGAGGTTAATCATGTGTTGAATTTAATATTAAACCCTAGTGAGTGTCACCTGCGATTAATGCAATCCACCCATCCATCTGCACTGCTGCTTGCAGACACTGTTACTGCCAGCTGGCAGTTACTACTCTGAAACCTCTTAAATGTAATCTGCAGTCCTTGTTAGCTGCCACAAAAAGAAATAAGTTGAAAACTTTCATTGTTCTCAAACTACAAGGCAAAGGTAAATCTCCTAGTAATTTTCACATTCTATTAATTATTAATAGCCTCAATTTGACCAAGATGATGAACAGCTTTGGTTCTTTTACGTTACTTCATCTCTTCTGGTGACTGCAATAACTTCTCTACCAACTGCATGACTGAAAATTTGGGGTGGCTTGATTTATTAAAGGGTTTTCTGGGTTTTGGACAGGTGCCCCTAGCTGGACATTAAGCTACATAAAATTGCATTTCTGAAAGAGATTTTCTGATGATGTCATTCTATGACATTATTCATTAAAGTGTAAATCCCAGCACTTTGTGTAAAATTTTGATACCTGTCCAGGTACCAGAGAACAATTTCTGGCATGTTAGCATTTTAGTGTGAAAACTATAACATAAAAAAACTGCAAAAACAGGGAGAAAAACAAAACAGCAAAACAAAAAAACCCTGGTCTTTCCAGAGACTTTTTGTCAAAATATTTGGCTGACTTTAGAAAGACATAATTTTTTTCTAAAGCTTTCACACCACTTAGAAAATCTTTCTTGCCTGAATAATCCTCATGGTGATTTTTGCCCCCTTTTCCTCCCAGGAGGAAGAATTGAAAATATCTCTTTTTCTCATCATCTTCTGCAGCACTTGTCTAATCTTTATTGACCCGTGTCAGTCTGGGCTGAAGCTGGCCAACAGGCTCCAAAGTTGTTGGAGTGGTTGTGGAACATGACCACATTAACATGCTTCCTTAAGTAATGCTTTATCTCTCTGAACTTCTGCAAACTTCTCAGGATTCTTTTCTATAAAAAAAAAGCCCTTCTCTGCATCCTACACCTGCCACTGGTTGCAAAGTCCTATGAAGTTATATGTACTGTCTCCAGCATTTATTTATAGTATATACAGATGCATAGATGCAATCTTTATAAGCTTATTTTACTGCGTTGGTATCATACTTTGACAGTCAGATGAAATTTACTTTTCTGGTCATAAAATGGACCTATCAAATTTACAAGGCCACACAACGTAACCTCAGGATTTGGTATGAGTGACTTGTCCTACAGTCTTATCTGTGTAAGCTGCAACTGTTGAGAAATGCAGAATATGAATTAAAGGAGGGAAGAAATGCAGCGTAGGGGTAGAATTGGAAACCTTCATGTGCACGTTAATACTGGAAGTGAAAAGATAAGTATGTATTTTATGTGTATTTTCTTTTTCTTAAAAGGACAAATGAATGGCCAATAGGACCAAAGATCAGTAAACTGGTCCTGACCTTACTCAGTTCAGACCTGGGAAGCCCAGCCCATGTGTCTCTGATGTTGTATTGAAGTATTTGTGAGGTTATATTAAGCTGTTGTCTGATTATCTATGTCACTTTCATGCCTGGATTTAGTATGTGACTTGTGAACAGGCTAATGAATGGGAATAGAGAAAAAAATTCTGTGTGTTACAAATTCCTTGCAGTCTTACTGACTTTCTTGTAATGTTACCATGTGCAAAGAGCTGTATGTGTTGTAAGCACTGGTGAACACTCAAGTACTTGGGAATATTTTTTAGTGCTGCACCTGTCATCTAACCACAGAAGAAAACCTGGCAAGCCTGTTGCTCAGCTCTCTTTCCTTCTGCTAGTATGTCTGAAGCAACAGTTGAAAAGGGCTACAAAGAAGGCATTTGTATCCTGTTTGTGGAAACTAGCATTTGAACTGGGCAAAATAAAAAAAGAAATTAAAAACTTGTCAGAAGGTGCCTCTTAGAGCTTAAATCTGGTGGGGTTTGGCATACTAACACTCATTTTTGTGAGGCAATACTCATTGTTTTGAAGACACATGATGCCATATATTGACTATCTGGGCAAATTTATTCTATCTTGTATGTCAGTATATATCTATATATAGATCAATATCAATCAAAATGGGACATGATGTTCGAAGTGGGAATGGAGCCCATAGGTTAGTAAAGCTTTCACTTTAGCGGAAATCCTACTTTGGAATTGCCATTTCATAAAACTAGGGCCTCAAACGTAGTGGTGATTATACTTACCTAAATGTGATCTAATGTGATTTTTTTCTCTGCATTTTTCATTTTAGCAAAGTATCCAGAGATCAAGACTCTGATGGGACCAGATCCACATTTGAAGTGGATTGTGTCCGGAATGGTTTTCTCGCAGTTTCTAGCATGCTACCTGGTGAAAGACTTATCTTGGAAATGGATTTTCTTCTGGGCTTATGCTTTTGGGGGTTGCATCAACCATTCACTGTCCCTAGCCATCCATGATATTTCTCACAATGTCGCCTTTGGGAACAAGCAGGCCAAGTGGAACCGATGGTTTGCAGTCTTTGCCAACTTGCCAATTGGCATCCCTTATTCTGCCTCCTTCAAGAAATACCACATTGACCATCATCGGTACCTCGGTGGGGACAACCTGGATGTGGACATTCCCACAGACTTTGAAGGCTGGTTCTTCTGTACGCCACTTCGGAAACTGCTTTGGCTTTTCCTTCAACCTTTGTTCTACAGCCTGAGACCACTGTATGTGAACCCCAAAGCAATCACACGGATGGAAATTTTTAATGCTCTTGTCCAGTTTTCTATAGACCTTATCATTTACTACCTTTGGGGGCTCAAACCTATTATTTACTTAATAGCAGGTACAATTCTTTGCATGGGTGTGCATCCCATTTCTGGGCACTTCATAGCAGAACACTACATGTTCTTAAAAGGGTACGAGACATACTCTTATTATGGACCTCTGAACTGGCTCACCTTTAATGTAGGCTACCACATGGAGCATCATGACTTCCCCAGCATTCCTGGATGCAGACTGCCAATGGTAAGTACAGCATGAACACAAGTGAATTGGTCTTTTTTCAAGCTGCTAGACTGTCTCGGAGAAATCACTCCAAATCATAGTCATGGATCAATTTTAAAAAGGGAAAAAAAAAAAAAGGAAAAAAAGAAGAAATTAATTTATTTTAAGACGGAGATTGAGAGAAATGGTTGCCAAACTGCTGTATTATTTAGTTTATTTGATGGAAACAAGAACATGAGAGCCTCAGAGGACTTGAAGAATACTTTTTGCATGATAAAATTCTCCAACAGTGCTCTCAATTTCCCCATTTCCTTCCCTCAGCCACCATGTTTCATCTCTTTGAAAGTTTAAAGTTCCATCTAAAGTGAGGCAGGTGGCATTTACCACTTAAAATTTGTCTGATGATCAATCTGCTAACTATGTTTCTTGATTAACATCAAACAGAAGTCTATTTTTGAGATGACATAGGTATTGGGGCATGTTCCTGCCTGACACAAATAGCACTAGAAAATGAAGCCCCACTCTACATGAGCTGTTTTAACTCTGCTGCCACACCCACAAAAACTGAGGATGCCTCATCTGTCATTGGGAAAGTGCTGTGGCTTTCCTCTTTTGAAAGTCAACCCCCTTTTTGTTTACATTTTATCAGTTGTGGGAATCAAATTTGCAAAGCCCAGGTGTTTCGGGATTGTTTTCAATCTCCCTCTAGGTATGTAGCTGCTCTTATGGGTTTTAATACAAGGGTTCCTCAGCAGGTGCTCACAGTGTTAGACGTACGTGACTTCGAAGTATTACTCCTACATACGATTCCTCTGGTCTGATGCAAAGTGGGGAATTACTACTGCAAAATCTTCATGAGGTGGAGGTAGAGTTGAGTCCGAGGTTCAGGAGCTGTGACTTCCCCACTACTGCATAGCACATAGAAATTTCATGATGGTATATCCAGATAAACCCTGCTTTATGGGTTAATGTTCATCACAGAAACACTGTCTGAGAGCAGATTCAAAACAAGAGGAGATTTACTTGTGGTGTAGAAGCGGATGGGGACCCTCTGTGTGGCCTGCAGTTCTGTTTTAATACACCTTTGTGGCTGGAGGTCCATCCTGGTGAAGCTGGCCATTCTTGGCAGGGTTTGGAGGTAAAGCAGCCCATGTTCACATGTGAAGTTCTCTTGTCAGGTGCTCCCATTGCTGATACACCTGATAGCTTAGTCAGGAAGTGCATGAGCTTAACTTTAGTTCCAATGTTCAAACTTGTTAGATAGGCTTAGATACTGAGATTACTGACATGTAAATAGAAGAAAAGGAGGTTAGCTCTGTATCTTACACTAAGGAGGTGAGTGACTGATTGAGCTTGCCAGGACTGTTGCTCCAGACCTGACTGAGACCTGAAAAACTTTTCCCCACCCACACTACAAATAGTTCAGCCTAATTCCTCAAGGCACTGGAGCAGCTGGAAGTGTCTGCCCTCCTGTGTAAAGAGGACAGAGTTATTAGTTGAATTTCATGGGCTTGTGTTCCTGTGTTTCTAGCTCTTAGGCAACTGAGGCTTGCACTGCTGGTGGAGGAGATATCAGGCTTGTCCTTGCTGCCTGACAGAACTATATGGAAAATGTTGTGTCTTTGATAATTGATCAATTACAAATGAAAATCTGTTAGGAAGTGAAAATCCTTTTGCAAAAGTTACTGTAGAAAATCCTTTATCCATTAAAACAAGTTGGTTATTTTTGTCTGCAAATTGAGAAGAAAAATTCTCTACCTCTTCAGTGAAAGGAGATAGGGGTCAGAGCCTCTCTGGATATCTTAAATGTTTGAACTTCATAATAACTACGGGTAGAAACCTCCTTCCCCACCCCCCCTTTGTTCTCTGCTTAACCTCACAGCAAATTCTATGCTTGACAAAGGTCTAGCTTCTTGAGATCTAATATCTTGGGTGCTTGAAATTCTAATAGTTGAATTGTGTAATATGATTGACCTCTCAGTATAGCTATTTCATTTTTTTTAGTTATTGTCAAGTAGAAAGTGGATAAGCCACTAAGATCTTTCTTGGTTCCTGCATGATTGAGAGCAGGGGAGAAATAGGATCAGAGAATAACTGGATCTTAATCTTGGAAAGTAACTGGCTCTTCCACTTGCTTATCAGAAAAGTAAATTCAGCTTTGTCCTTTGTTACAGGTGTGTCATTCAGAATGTTCTGAGTAATATGTTTGCCACTGGAAAGACCTTTACCCTAGGAGTGTGACAGATTTGAAAGAGGAATAATTAGGCTGTGCAGTAAGCTTATAGATATTAAAGATGAGCGACATGAGTGCGCAGTAAGAACTGGTCCCACTAGTATACTAAGAAATTACATAAGAGACCATGAAATTTAACATTATAATGAAGGACCTGCTCCAAAACCAACCCCTACAGACTTGGGGCTAGATTAGTCTTTGCATGAAGCATTATAACTAAAAAATATAACATTGTTTACCAAACAAGTAAAAGGATCCATTCTTCATCATGTGAAGGATTGAATATACTTATGGAGAGAGTGGACAGAAGAAGAGGGAGGAACTCAGTACTCTTCCTACAAACTACAATAAAAACTGCAGTGTGACCAGAGGCAAACTAGTTACTCATTAAGCTTGTGGGAAAAGGAAAAGTGGTATGAAACCAGATCTATTAGACAGACAAGACTGGAAAACATGGTAGAAGTGCTGATTTTGAATTGCAGATTTCATTAACCCTGTGATGGCCAGGAGGACTAGCTTGAGTGCTTCCCCTCGGTCAAGGACTATAAAGGGAAATTCTGTAATATGCCTTCTACCATTCTAAACATCAGTTTTCAGCTTCTTGTCATAAGAATCTCTAGCTTTGCATAGCTGACAGACAAAGGTTCTATAAGAGCCATGGTGAAATGTTAAGTTGTATTTAACTTTTGCACCTATCAGATACAACAGAGTAGGATTGGGGTCCTGTGAACACAAAACCAGAAACAAAGTTTCAGTCTAATAGATGTGATTTCTTATGTACCACCTTGATATATTTGAAGAAAAGCCTCAATATAGCAGGTCCGAATAAGCTTCTTGCATGCTTTGTGATCTCTTGTTATCCTTCCATGATAACTTCCATTCACAAACCAGCAATGGGTTAAGGCTTAAAGCTGAGATCTGTAAGGAGGAAGGGAGGGAGGAATTGAAGCAAATGGTCCAGCTCCAATGCAATATGGAGAGCTTGAGGGGGTAGTTAGGAGCAGGATTTAGGATTATTTTGTCAGTGTGCTGTCTTCTTCGAGATGATCTATGATCTGGCTGCAAAACTTGCTACTTGGAAATGTCTATCCACAGGTTTTGTACTGCAACCAGAATGCATCATGGAGGATGACTCTTCCAGCCTCAAGCATACTTAACAGATGTAGTTTAATGCTTTATTTGAAAGGGATTCTGCATTAAAACCCAATTATTTTCTGCCCTCCCACCCTCCAGATTTTCTGGTAGGTAAGGAGGAGATAAATTTCTTTTATGTATGGAGATACTGAAAGAAGTTAGAGTAGATGAGATATTGAAAGAAGTTAGAATAGATGAGCTGGTTATTAGTTGGGAAACTTTTGTATAGATCCTTTGTCACAAATATTTTATTGTAGTTTACCTTGTTGTCTTCATTGTTTCTGTACATCTCATACATGCCCAGAGCACAGGCATGTTGCCAGTGGTGCAAGTGCTGCCTGCCTTCCAGCAAAAAAGCCAAGCAGAGCTTTGTGTAGGTGTGAGTTACTGTCCCACAGCTGATGTGGTGTTACACACTCCAGTGCAAGCCCCTGGTCATCTCTTGTGGTTTCTATACTGATCGCATTCAAAATGAGCTATCACCATACGCTTCAAGAAGGTGCTAAACGGCTATGCTTGGAGAACAAGCACCTCCTTCACCATCTGATGCTGGCAAGCAACTTGCCAGCCATAACTGAGCTACCTGCTTTCAGAATGCGGTGGGTCTGATCTTCCTCAAAATTCACTGCTGGGTATTTTTATTAATCACATTAAATATCAAATAATATTTGTATCCTAGTTGCCTGTTTTCAATCTGTAATACAACTGTAGAATACGTATATGGAATACACATTTAAGTACAAGTTTCTAGACATTCATGTTGTGTCCACCTGAGATTTTCAGCATTGTGCCCAGACTATACTGCTGCTCATGTTTGCTGAAAGTGCAGAAACTACTGGGTTGCACATAGACAGGCTGTTTACTGGCCTCTTTGCTGAGACTCTTTTTTCCTACTTCATCACTGAGGTAATTTTTAGTTAGTCTTTGGTGCCAGAGGGCACAGCCACTGCCTGAAACATTGTACGTTGCCCAGCCTACCTCACAGGGAAGTGTCTGTTAGGAAGCTGAATTAGCAAGGTAACGAGTAGTGAGCCATGATGGCTTATAACTTAACTTTTGCTGGCATTAAGAATGCCAGTGTTAAGAATCCACCGTTACACCTCAGATGCTGATGGGACCCTCCTTGTGGATGACGATTTCTGTGTAACTAACTCCTTTGGTCTTCACTGGAATTCCATACTCTGCTCAGTGTAGCTGGTTTTAAAAACTTCAGCATTCTTAAAGAGACGGGTCATGCTGTCCAGCAAGATGAACTACTCTAGAATAGTATTTTATTTATTGAGGAGGTGGAGCTGTTATAAAACAATGCCCAGGCAGTTTATGAGCAAAGGTATAATAGTTAACAGACTGCTGCTTCATAAGTATGGTCAAAAAGCAGAGCATCTAGCTGGAGCAGGGACTACTGATAGCTTGGGAATCCTTACAGTTCCCTGAATCTGATGGGTTTGAAACCTCTTTGTCCTCTGGTTCTGGCCTTACTTCCACTACAAGTGCCACCCACAATGGTACACAATGCTTCTCTGATGGCAACAGTCTTAAGCCCTGGGGATTTGTAACAGGTAAGAAATTTTATTAGACTCATGATCTAATAATGAATCTTGCAGCATTTTTAAAACCAGACTGAGGAGAACAGATCACTGGTGCAGTTTCCTCTGTGTGCTGGAGGAACCTGTCTCTCAGATTTGCATCAAGGTAGCAGAATGGAGGAAAGAAAATGAAGCGTAGGCAAGGCTGTGTCTGGCATTTTCTCAATCTGTCTTTCTCTCCTACACAGAACCTTCAGCAGATGAGTATTACAAGTGGCAAACAGGGCTTTAATATAGTGTGTTGGAGTCTTAGCACATTATAAGGTGGATTAGGCATCTCATTGCAGAGATCCCTCCACCAGCAAAATGAGAGAAAATAGCTCTGACTGAAGGCAGTGATCCATCATCTTTCAGATTCTGACATTGTGAGGTAAAACTCACATCAGAAATCAGCTAAGGAATATCTAAATGTATTTAAGTACATCTCATTTGGCTGAACTTCAGAAGCTCACAAGCAATAGCAAGTAACTTCAGGTGATGGCTGTGCTATCAGATCTGAAGGTGAAGATTGAAACACCTGACACTGTGCAGCTAAACAGCTTGTTCTCTCTCTTCTTCCAGGTGAAGAAGATTGCAGCAGAATATTACGATAACCTCCCACATCACCAGTCCTGGATTCGAGTTCTGTGGGACTTTGTTTTTGATGACAATATCGGTCCTTATTCAAGGGTTAAAAGACTATGCAAGTTGGTAAAAGAAAGCTAACAGACTAGCTCTTTCTCCTGCATTGGTGTTTTGTTTGTATGAATGACTTGAGTTTTCTGCAGAAGTAGAAGGATGGCTGTGTGTGCTGAATTAGCATTGGCTCATGATCCTTAGACCAAGGGGATGTGCGTGACAATGAAGCAACTGGATGCACTATTTTAGACTACTGATACTTTTTAATAAAGGATACTTGTGTATGTTACCCTAAGAAACTAGATTAGCATGAGCTATGATTGTGACCCTTTGGTCTAGGCTTAGAACTAACTTCCTGGGCCATGTGTGCCTGAGTCTTGGCCTGATCTGCAATGGAGAATGCTTGGTGTGTGTATGCATGAGTACGTGTATGTTGTTTAGGACTGGTTGTCTTCATGCCAGATGAGATGTAGATACTCTGTGTGTACAGGACTGTGATACAGGAAGGACTCACACGCAGTAGTGAATGACACTTTCTGGAGAACACAAGGATGCCTTTAGCTCAATGTCTTGCCTAATCTAGTATCTTCTGTTAATTGCTAGTGGCAGAGAATGTTGTATATGTAATGGAATATGCGTATATTTTTGTACACCTGTATCATTATTTTAGTAGCTGCTGTTTGACCTTTATTCTAGGACTTTGTCTAAACCTTTTATGAATCCATTTCTATTCTTAGGATCTAATACTCAGTGTAACTAACTGGCAGAGCTGAAGTGTGGTCTGGAGAAACCCTTCCTTTAGTTTTCTGCTTGCTGCCTGAGCACCAGCTTGGATGTGCCCCTGAAGCAACTATGTGGTACTTTCTCATACCTTTTCAATAGTGTCCATAACCATGTTTCTCATCCTTTTCCCTACTGAGTCCTTCTGGGAATGGAAAAGTTCTAGTTTTAATTGCTGCTTACCAAGATTGTTAATATTCCTGATCACCTTTCTTGGTTTTCTCTATAGTATAGCCCTTTCTGTGCATAGGCGTTTGGAGTGTGTGTCAGCGAAGACGTTAGGTGATAGTTGTTCTTAACCACCTTCAGAATAACTGTAAACTTTCCTCTGTCATTCAGCTGGCACCAACCTGATATTTGTCAAGCATGTGCTACTCCAGCTATATAAAAGTTCCCACACACCTGGAACATGGAGCTGGGGTTAGTTCTCTCCCTATGTGTCTTACTTCGTGCTACTGACATTAACCTTCATCTGCCATTTCTGCTCACTGGAATAGTTAAATCTTCCTGCCTGTGCTCTCCAGCTATAAATTTCTGTCTATCCTCAATAATTCTGCATCATCAAAAACTTTATCACCATATCTTTCTCTAAGCAGAACAGTATCTTGGGAGTCAGGAGGTCAGATCCCATGTAATAACTTCCCTCTACCCTGGAAAGCTGACAGCTTATTTCTATTCTTACTGAGTGGTTAAGAGGTCTATACAGGTCCTTTACTACTCTAACTCTCTAACACTTTGATTTTTTTGTTTTCTTCTGGAAAGCCATGTCTGTAAAAAGAAATGGATTATTGTGCATTCTCAATAGTCCCTCAAAGTATTCTGTTAGACCTGGGAAGCCTGATTTCCCCAATAAACACAGTTTCTTTCCTTCTTCCTACAGTCTGTCCATTTGCTGGCTTGGCACACCAAGGCAGCTGAGCTAGCCTGCTGCAGTTTTGGTTCTTTCTCCTTCATTTCACCTTCCTTCATTTTTCTCACCTGTCTGATTTTGGCAGCTGGGTAAATACTCAGGTTTGTTCAGAAGTGCAAGATCCGTTGTGGTCTAGGGGCTGAATACCACTTCGTACCCAGACATTGGTTTGGTTTATGGGTGGTGCTTCTAGAAAAGAGGAAGACAGGGCTTTTTCTGACACTTCAGACTCCACTGGTTCTTCAGTGAAGAACATTCTTAAGACATTTTGTCTTAATTATTAAAGCCACCTTTCTCCCAAAGGAAGAGGCTTTGGTGTGGAAAATTTCATTTACTTCTTTGTATCAGTGCTCATGTCAGGGAGCTTTGTTTTTATTAATTTACTTCAGTGTTGCTAGAACTCCATGACCATGACTCAACTTCCCATGCCCTTAGCAAGCTCTTCCTCAACTCTCCTGGCCAATTTAGCAAGTTAATATAAAAACCATAATAAAGATTATGCTATGTTCCTCAATATGGCTATTGTCCTTCTCTGTGGAGAGTGACCTTTCTCTAGTTCCTTTACTCAGTCGTTTCATGATGCAGTCACCTGTGTGTTACATCTGTTACCACCTAGCCTGACACAGAGACTATGGTGTAAAATGAGGGTAGCCGAAATTGGCAACTGCTTCTTATCCTGCCTCCCATCAATATTTCCATCCAGCTGGCTTTGCTCGGGCAGCCCCACAGCCCTTCTGCTCTACACTCTCCATCTCAGTGGGGAGTTGAAGTGACTGGAAGTCTAGTGCCTGCAGATGTGCAGTGCAAGCTGTTTCAATGTGTGTGGGTGCTGCTGGAGAAGGCTGTGATCCTGTCCTCTCCATGGCATACTTGTCCTTGCCACTACCAGTAATGTTGGCAGAAGGCTGGGTTTTTTGGTTTTATTTTTTTTCATAACCACAGTGCATATGGGTCTGGGTTAAAAGTACTTTAGGGCTATAGTTTTATTCTCTCATCTTAAAAATTAATCCATCTCTCCCTTGCGTGGCCACAGTAATGCTTTGGCAAGAGGAGATAGGAGGAACAAATAGCTGTATGATAGGTTAGAGTGGAGGCTAATGCCCCCTTTGAGTTCTGCTATGTAAAAATGCCTGTGACCTGCCCTGTTGCAGTGTTTTTTTGCCCTTCTCTACAGAGGCCGCAGGCAAACTGAATTAGTGTCTGGGAGGGGGAAATTCCCTGGCAGTGGCACTACTGCAAATAAACCACACTGCACATTGTTGCTGGAGCTGTAAGCTGTGAACTAGCAAAGCACTAGTGATGCCAGGACTGCTCCCTGCCCCTATCAGCCAAGCTTCCCCTGCCACCCCTGCACACTTTGCTTCTATAGCTATTAAATGACCCTGTGCAAACTTCACTTTGTCTTAATTTTATGAGGCCTGAAAAGACAGAAGAAAGTAAGAAAAACTACTTACAGCAGGTGTCTGATGTTAACAGAGGGGCACACCATGTCCAGGCTGCATACTCAGCCCGAATTACAACATGGTTATTACTGACTTCAGGCATAATGTCACATTCCAAGGGAAAACATGAACTGTGCATTTGAGAGGCACCAGTGTTAAGAAGTACTTGCCATTGTCAGGTATGCCATTAAATGGGATTATAATTAAGAAATGCATGAGCTACTGTATGAGATTTATGCAACAAAGCATTATAATCTTTGCTGTTACTGATCCTTGTTTGTGTTCTTCCTACTGGAAAGGCTCCTTCTCCTGGTCCTGGGGTTGTCGTACTGTGGTGCGTGCACATCAGTGTCTGCGTTCTCTAGCTCCCATGTGGAAATCTTACCCCACTGTTTAAGATGTGTCTTGCCTTCTGCTAGCACTGAACACCTAACAGTCATCAGGCTCACTGTGGAGCTCACTGAAGAGTGCTGAAGGATAACCTGATGCTCTCCAAGCCAAAGCAGGTAACATTTTGCAATTAACTGCAAAACACACCCCACACTGTCTCTTCTCCTGGGTCTCCTGTTGCTGGCAGGTAGTCCCTCCTGCCTGCTGCTGTGCTGGGACAGCCTTGGGCTGCTGGACCAGGCTCTGCTCCCAAAAGCATTCCTGAGGCCCAGCTTTTAAAACAAAATCTTCAGTAATGCCCGAAGCAAAACAAGGGGCTTGGTAATTAAGATAGTATCTTCTTTTGGGGCAGCAAGACTACTGCCATTAAAAGCTTTGTGCCAAACTAAGTTATGCAGAAATGCCCAAGATTGTGCTGTCGGAAAGCATGTTGCTAAAGAAATAAAACTGCATGATCTGAAAGATACGACTGGGTGCTTGCTGTTAAGTGTTTGATGTCCTGTACTCGTATCTTTGACTTCACTTTCCATGTAATAAAGCTCAAGACTTGCACAACTTTACAAATAAAATGTAAGATATTAACAAATTACTCCCCTTAAGATTCTAATTCAGCAGTGCCATGGCAGTGATTGCAGCTTGCAACGTCCTCATGTTTTCAGTAGCCTTGTTCTTCACGAACACCTCCCTTTTACTTACTGGAAGCCCTTAAGCGTACAGGCCCTGGGACCTGTTAGGTTTGGGTTTTTCTCAGTGATGGCAGGAGGTGCAGTGGGACAGTTCGTGGTGGCCTCAGAAGAGCCATAAGCCGCTGTCCTTCACTGCCTTTGGCAAAATGTTGCTGAGGTTGCCACAGCCTGCTCAGGAGGTGGTGCTCAGACAGCGATGGGAGGAGGGACAGTCAGGTGAGAGCTACATCTCCCTGTAAAGGAAGGCAGGGGTGTTGCCACTGCACCAGCCGTAACACACTCGGGCTCTCTCCTTGTGCTCTGTGGTGGTGGCCGGGCAGAGCTGCCACCCCACAGTGAGTCTCAGACACCTTCTCATCATCCACTCCAGTGACATGAAGGCACGGGAGCTCAGGAGACAAATAAAACAAATAAAGGCAGGGCCATGTGGACAATAAACAGTTTATTACCAATATGAACACAGATACTGTGATGCACTGACGTACCATTTTTTTATATTGTGATAACTCTGAGACAAAGAACTTGTTGGCTGACAACTAACATGTCTCTGTTTCTTCTGGTGATGCCACAATACATTTCTGTTGGCAAAGGATCTTCATTTACATTGCAGACTACTAGTAAAATTACTTTGAAGTCATCTATCAAAAGCAAATGGTTCACGTGTGTTCTTATCTACTACTAAAAAGAAAGGTAATACATTTAAATAAGCAAATACAAAATACAAAAAAAGGCTGACAAATCCAATGTGCAGTGTCAGATGAAATCTAAAAAATCCAGAAATTTAAAATTTAATATTCTTTAGATTAAGACTTTTAAAATGAAGCAAATCCAAGGCAGCAGCAAGCTTCAAAGTGTGCTGAGTCTGCTAATAAAAAGGGTATAAGAACAAAGACAGTGCCGGTGTCCTCTCTCACCATCTTGCATGACCTTGGGACACTTAGAAATGATCCAATCTTCCTAGCATTCTTAGTACCGTCCAAATGCTTTGCAATCATTATGTTGTACTGATTCTACTCAACTCCTGCCGTATGGCTAGAAAACCAAACCAAAAGGTTAATGCGTAATGTTATACCCCATGTAATGGAAAATGCTAAGTACAGAGGTTGCAGAAAGTACACGCTGGTAAAAGGATGAGTGGAAGGTAAAAGGATGAGTTGGCTGTTTGCTTGCAAACTGCAGTACTGGTTTAAGAAGTTGCATCTGTGGTTTACGTGAATATCTTATTTTGCACTGGAATGAACTAGGGAGGCTCCGAGGGCCAAGCTGCTGGGACCACAGTGTATGGGTGAGGGTCTCCTCAACCGCCAACTGCCCTGAGGTTTTGTGAGCACACAGGTCTAGGGCAAGGGGACAGGGAATGAACTGTAGCCGTTTTACAGTCTCCTCTTTTTCCCCTTCTGTGTGAGTCTAAGATGGGGGTGCAGGGTGTGCATATGGCCCTAGTGTGGACTTCAAATAGGTGTTTTGCTGTGTGTTTCAATAATGGCCCTGAACAATACATCTCATCATATATTGCAGAGCAATTTCTAAAAAAGTACTGATGCATTTAGTACACCTGTTATACTTTTCAATGACTTATAAAAATGCATGTCTATTTGCAAAGCTGTAATCAAATGGAAGTCTGCAATAGCTCTTCAAGCACAGGAAGCCTACAGAAGATGCTCAGGAAGGATTTTTCAGTTTGGTACCTTTGTCCCCTCCTTATCCCGGACCTGTGTGGCCGGCCAATTACAAGCAATTTCCCGCTCCCTGATGGTGATAAATAGATGCCATAGGCTACAGGCAGGCCCTTTCTCACCCTCCTGCCTGTGGGAAACACCGCCCAGTGAATTTCTCATAGGTTGGGGGTGAAAATGCTCATCAACAGCATAAAAATAAAGGATGTAAACATGATGTCATGATGAGAGCTCAGATAAGGTAGATGCTTATTCTTCAGACGTGTATATAAATCAGAGCTGCTCAAAGAAGTCTGAAAATACCAGGGAACTCTCTGCAGTTCCTATCATCTTATCTACGGGAAATCAGTCATAAAGATGAGAAAAATAATAATTTTTCTCTTTCTTACCATCAATTATCTCCTCTTTCACTTTGTGTAACTCTCTTACAACTTCCTCCAATATTTCCTGATGAGACAAAACACAAGTCAGCTGCTCAGAATTTCCTTCTAACTGGTGGAAGAAAATGCAAGTTTAACATGGTTGTGCTTGTCCCCCACTTCCACTGACGATCAGAGCCTAGCACTACTAACAGCTGTGTCTGCACTCCCAGGCTGAGGATGCAGAAGATGCTGACATATTTATTTGCATATTTCTGTACAGACATCTTGATCAAATAGCAGTGAGACTGTGCTCTCGTGCTGCTCACCAGCTAGCCCTTCTCTAAGCACCTAGTTATAGAGGAAATCGGAAGACTGAACAGCTGTTCTGCTTGTACAGCGCATGCATGGGGGAAAATGGGTAGCTCATCAAATCTCTTACATGCGAAAGGCCTTTTCACTCACCTGTTTCATTCGATCAAAATCTAAGGCATCCATAGCCACATCATTGCTGCTGCTCACTGGCTTCATCCTTGAGAAATGGAAGAGCATAAAAAAGCCAGTCAGTTCTGTGCAATGCATGCTAAGCTGCACCCACCTGATCACGTGGACAAAATCCGCCCCAGAGCAGGGGCACCGATGTTTGAGCGCTGGACCAGAGGCTCCCTCTTGTGCCACTCAGGAGAGTTTGGCAGCTGGAGAGCAGCACTGCTCCTGTTTGCACAGCCTGACTCCCAAAAATGCTGCTTTCTCCTGCTGCAAACATTCTGAAGGGAGTGCAACGACTGTGCTGAAACTTAATTTACAGTTTCTTCTTCCTTATTTTTTTGTTGGTGTTAGGAGTCTCAGTGGTTTCAGACTAGAAAATGCTGAGATGTCTTCAGGGGATAAAGCCTGTTTAACAATGATTTGTATTACAGCATTTGCAATCTGCAAGCTAGATAGCTGTTTTTCTCTCACAGTCTGTTTTCTGTACAGCAACCCTGTCTTGGCCACCTAGACTTTAATTGGGTGCTAAAGTAATAGGTTTGAAAATACAGGTTTGAAAAATATTATAGAGAAAACAAAAAGTCCAGTAATCCTTTCCTTGGAAGGCCTGACTGAGTCAAGTGGAGTTTGTTGATAGCACTGTGTAGCACAGGCACTTCTTGGCCAAGAAGCAAACTCAATCTGTCCTTAATAACTTGCATGTTATCAGTCTTCCAGGATGGTATTAGTCAGTGGGCTGAACTCTAATGATGGTTGATAAAATAAATTAAGGAAGCAGAAGCTGCTTTACTTTCTCTCTTAATCAGTAACTCTACAGCATTTTAAAAATTAACCATGCTATATAATTTGTAGAAAAGGCTTCAAACAACTTTGCCATCATTTTTGGGCCCAAACTGGGGGCTGGTGGAGATTCTGCTGCTCCTGAGGGTACACTTGGTCTTACAACACTTTCTTGGGAAAAACTTGTATCTCCTACCATCTCACAGCTAATCTGGGAGTTAAGACAGATACAAATGTCATCAAACTGAACAGGAACAGAAACAGGTCACTTCTGAGAGCTTTTGAAGCATGCTTGTTTTCCCCACAGAAGCCATTTGAGCAAGCAAAGACTGAGCACTACTCCAGGGGTCAAACTAGGAAAGCTTTTATCCCACTGAACTTCTCCTCCCAGGAAGAAATGGGATTATAGGAAGACAGCTGATGAAAACTTGATGGCTGCTTTAAATAGCCCATGTTTCTTTCCCATTTCCAAGGAGAAGGAATGGTCTTTCTTACCTATTAGAAACTCTCATGTATTTCCTAGAACCAACACGTCCCATTGGTTTCAGGAGAGCTGGAGAGACTGTATTTTCCTCTAGTAACACTGGTGCATCCCTCTGAATGTTTGGGCAGGGCATGTTCCAGCACCTTTAACTCAGCAGCAAGTACGTGCAGAGAGTTGCCATTGGCAACTTTCTCTCTGCAGACAACACTGTTGTGTATCTGTGAAACAGTGTGAAATAAGGGACACCTCTTTGCAGTAAATGCTAAACATATGTATGTCTGTGTTCTTCCTTCTCATTCAGCCTATCTGTCCATCTCAGTATCCAGTACTGTAGTAACACTGGGTGGTCCTGTACCAGCACAGGAAGGATGTCTCTCTTTAGCTGTCCAACATATCTTAATACTGCAGCTTGGATGTTCTGACTGACAGGTCTTCTGGAGTCTTACTTTAGGCTTCTTGGCTATTGATGCCTGCCAACTTCTGTACCCCATATTTCTGAATGCCCTGTCTGTGGCTGGGCCTTCTTACAGCTCAATGTTATTAACTTATTGCACCAAGCTTTGCTCTCCTTTCTCATGCACCCACTGCAGTTGCATGGATGGAGGAATACATTCCCTTCTCCCATCTGCAGGCTCTTCAGATTGTTTCTGCCTTAGCTTTTGAATTTCTGTGGAGGTTGGACAATGAAAATTTCTCTTATTGGCAGGGTCATCCTGAACCTGCTGTAAAAAAATGCTCCAAAAGCTGCCAAGCCCATACCTCTGATTCATGAGCACGAACACTTTTAGTGCTTCCTTAAGTGTGACTAACATCTGTGATGCCTCTGCCCACCTGAGCAGGGGGCTGTTTCCATGGAACAAGCCTTTGACACGACACACTCTACCGTCACACTTTGTGCAGTGACAGACAAAGCAGAGTGTAAGAGAATAAGTACAAGACGTGACAGAAGACAAACATTAGTGTTGAATGATGGGATTAGGCAAAGGACAAGCCAAGACAGTTAAGAAGCCAGGCTGTTAGCCAGTACCTAGAAGACACGTGGGATTGTGTGGGGCTCTTAGCTTCACAGCTCTTCACCATTGATGGATTTCTACAGCAATGGAATGAAACAAGACATGAGTTGTGCATGTGCCATGGGGACAGCATGACCATCCCGACTGCTTGCCAGCTGCCCAGACACCCTGTACAGCTCACCTAGAAAGTAATGAAGATACAGGCTTTTCAACAGAATTGCTCCTTTCCCATGGCTTCTTCCCAGAGTCTGAAAACAAAAATGAGAAGTTACTCTTTGTTATATTTTCTCTAATGATAAAAACATCATGATGTGGATTGTCTTATGCAGCAGCTTTCATCCAGTGAGGATGAGTGACTTAGATCCAGGAAAGCAGGATTGCTGAATGAGTGCAATTGCCTGCATTATAGATAAAGAATTGACAAAAATCTGCTTAACGACCCCTTTAATTAGGGACTGGATAGTCAAACAATACTAAAAAGGCATGGAACTGAAACAATAGGAGGAAAAGCATAAATCACTTCCATTAAGAAATACAAGTTAATTGCTGCAAGGCTTATTTTATTCAGTACAATACTTACTTATATTTTAAGTTAAAAAGTCTTAGATCTTTTGTCTGCATAGTTAGCAGAAAATGTGGGTGTATCTAAAATAAAGTCAGTGAGCCCCCCACTACGCAAATCTCCACAGAGAATTTAGTTAATGCTTTTTATATTTCAAACTTGCAGAGCATTCCCAAAAGCTACATAACCCTGTTTACTGAAAACACTTGCTATCATCCCAATCTCCTCCTATGCAAATAGTTTAAAATAAAGTGAACTGTTTCAGAGACCTGAATAACACAGAACTTTATACACAAGGGTTTGCTCCTCCGTGAGATCCTAAAAAGCTCTTAAAAAAAATTAGAGACACTCCCAGGAAATCTCTCGATCTCATTCCTCATTTACATGCACCTTTCTCTTGGCTTGTTCCCCTTCCCTTGCAAAGCACACAAATCATGGCTTTGTTCCAAGAGGAAGCTGGAATGCTTAAATACTCATTCCCTTGGGAGAGATTCTGTTGAAAGCCAAGGCTGACGCAACAATGAATCTGACTGGCTTGCAGCTTATCTACTTAGATACAGCTATTTCAACTCATCATAGGAAAAACATATTTTAGGGGGCTGTATAATTTCACCTCATAACTCTCAGGATCAGGCTTACTACTGAGTTAAGGAAGGTAACAGTTCGAGACCCGGACCCCAACTGTGTAAACCAGGACAGTTACACTACCAAAAGTAAAAAAAAATAAAATACAGCTTTTTTCTCTTAGGACATTTAGGTGCACAGTGTTGAAGACACAGATACTGAGCTACATGACTAAACCCCGTTAACTAACCTGGCTATACTGTAATTTTCTTGGCTATATTGTCACTTATTTGCTGAGTACAGTTTTTAAAACAATAGATACTTGGGAATTTTTACTGTTGCTGCACTCAGAAGTAGGATGATGAACCCAGAGTCAAGAGGTGGCAGAGAAGACTGGATTAAGAAGACAACATCAACACTAGGAGTTCGATTTAATACCTGATGAATTTTGCTGCTGCTGGGCGGGACCTCGTGTACTGGGTGAAGGAGAGGTGCTAGCATCATCCTACAAAGAGGAAAAACAGGACGTGGCTACATTCAGGAGATGAAATGCAGAGTCTTCTTCCAGTCTGGAGAGCAACTGCAGCACAGGCGGTACAAAAGCAAGTTTCCTCCAAGCGTGTCCAACAGGCACTGCTGCTAAACTTTAACCTTGCTCTCCCTTTGGCATGGTAAAATACATCCTTTCCATTTTTTGCAAATATGGACACCTTTCCACTGAATCACTCTCACCCCTGTATACTAACCAGGCTGAATTACACTCTAAAGTGCTGACTGCTGTTGTCTAAATACAAACCATCTCTTTCACAAACTTAGAAACCCTCTGTGATATGGAAACTGAGCAATCAGATGAATCAGTAGATCAGTAGATCCCAGCCTTTTACCCCATGACAGCCACTGGTATCAGTGGAAGTAGTCCAGGTACTAACAGAATGTAACTAAATCAATCAATACCACTCCTAATTAAAAACTACATCACAGTTTTCAACTCTTTTTTTCTGGGACTTATGTGTGACAGATCATAAAACATTCACCCGTATATTTTACATGGCAATATTTAGCAGCCCTTAAAACATACTCATGCAAAGCCTTAACTGAGCATTGTAAAATGGAACTGCACCCAGTTTAACAGAATACACCCCCATCAGAGAGTGTACTCATGATACGCATTAAACAGGTGTTCTCCAAAACACCTTTCTAAACAGTTTGGTGGTATCAAAAAAAATGACAGGGGATATAAGCTAATGCAGAGCTTAAACGAGAGAGAAAAAGGGGCAGGAAGATGGCAGAAGCTGAATAGTTAGAAGCTAAATGGTGCCTTTCATCTCCGAGTGTATGGTTGACAACCAGCTCTGGGGCAAGATTAAGAGCGATGGTTGCATAGCAGGTTCAATAGGCCAATTCCATGCTTCAAGCATCCCTTGAGGAACATGCAGAAAATAGCTGGTTTTCTCCTTGAACAGTGCAAAGTGCTTATCCCTGCTCTTGCTACAAACCTTTCAGACTGATGCGAGACCTACATTTTCTGAATGCATTTCCTACTGCACAGCTTTAACTTTGTCTTTGGATGGAATATTGCTTTACAGGTGATAGGAGGCACACAAGATGCTTTATGAGCTTGCAGCCATGGCAGAGAGCCTTCACGAGGGCATTGGCTAGCAACAGGAATGCTGTATGAGCAGCAGCCCAGAAAAGCACCACATGGGAAGGGACACAGTGTAAATCCTGGCCTCTCTTGAAACTGGAAAGATCTCACATGCTTTACCAGTTCAGTGGGTAAAAAAGTGTTTTATTCTGCATGTTGAACTAAAAATTGCTGTAACAAGTTCAATGTAAAGACCGAGTCAAATCAAAACTCTTGTTTAATCGCTTTTGCGGACAAGATACAGACAGAACAGTTAGGACAGAAATGAATGAAAGTTCCCAAAGTTGTCCAAATTCTATCTCCTTTTAATGTAAGTATCATGAACACGTATTTTGACTTTTGAATAGTCTAATGGTTAATACACTGTTTGCCCTTCTCCCCCCTCCCCCCCTGCCCAGGACATGATCTGTGATCACTCTGGGGTCCTAAGTGAGCTGATTACTTTGCATGGAGGTTGGCAATCCAAAATTGCACCACATGGTTAATGATCCACTTCATCTTAGCTGAAGCCGCAAATTTATAGTAAGAAACATGAATTTGATCTCAAGTTGATTTGCCAGAAGGTTCAATCCATCTTCTTAAGGGGAAAGAATCTACTCTACCCTCCAACACTGAGATCATGCCATCAAAAAGCACCTACTAACCTGATGTAGACAATGCCTCACCTAGGAATAAGGTGGCAGTACTTCTTTATAGGGTGCTGTTCTCAGGAAAGGTGGAAGCAGCTACATTTAGCTTTTGACCGAATGCACAAATCCATTCTTGGATCAGCACTGCTTGTCATTGCCTGCCACACACAGTCAATGAGCACAGGACTTTGGCTTACAAGGCAGCACATCAACATATCTGCAAGACCACAAGAGTAAGGAGTCTTTCACTTACGTTTTGGCTTTCCTCTTCCTTTTTGTCAGCTGGCTTGTCTGACTGCGATGCTGCTTTCCTCCTTTACAAAGGAACATGAGATAGGATACACAGTCAACCCTCTAGAAACATATCCTCTACGTGGGAAGGCTGATTCAGGCTCTGGTGGGAGTTATTATTTACTTAGTTCATCCCAGGGAACACAACAAAGGCTGGTTGTGTTCAGTCATGTAGGATTGGGGTAGAGGTGAGGAATCCAGACCTTGGTGATACGACTCAGGGAAAGGGTCAGTGTTTAACACAGGAACACAGGGTGCAGAGCATAAGGAAATGTGTCAAAGTGGAGGAAGGAAGTGCAGCTGGGTATGAAACTGGGTGAGAAGGGGATGGCTCCTCTCTAGGATTCAGGAAGTGGTGGGTCCAGTGTCCTACATAGGAGGACCAACCCAACCCCCTCCAAGATGTTTCTGTGGACTAAGCTACCCTCCCGCCCCCTCAGGTGGCTCAGATGGATACTGAAGTCATGACACTGTTCTCAGCCAGCTCCAGTATAATTTTGCCACCTGTCCTGTATTCCTCTATCCCTATTCCCACTCAGAAAGACTGTGGCAGTGCTCCCGTGTGATGGGAAGACAGTCAGAAAAGCCCTTTAGCACCAGTTCATCCTCACTGGGAAACATGGGGCACTATTTCTGCTCAGCTAAGACTCTTTCCACTCCAGGGTGGGAAAGCTCTGGCAGGAGATCAGGAGTCAGGAAACAAGTGTGGCAGCCTGGGTTTTCAAGTGCCTTTGTTGAGTGATGGGAGATTACTGCTGTCTTAAATCCAGTTCAAAGGCAGCAGAACTCCTGAGCCCTGTAGTCCCTGGACTGGCAGAGTCGGTGGTGCCTAAAGAATCTGAGCAAGGACCAGAAACCCTCACTCTGTCCTGTTTCCCAAGAAGAGGCAAAACTCTCCAAGAAGCACATGGCAAAGAGCTGCAATCCATCCACTGGACCAACTGGATGTAAGAGTAAACAAAGATGTTGGTTGTTTATCTTTGAAGAATGCATGGTAAAACTTCTTGGGTGTTAGCCACATTGGCTGAAGAAAAGAAAACCAAATTATTGATTTTCCAAGCCCTACTTAGTACTTATAGTACTATTGCCAGGTACTGATTCTCTAGACATCCGGTTTCCCATTTTAGATAATTAGGGGAACTTCAGATCTAATCTCGACAGGAATTTTGGTTGTGGTGATCTTTATCCTTATCCACCTGTGAACACTACTCTTAGGAGATGCTTTTTAAAACACCGATATGTCAGGTTTTTCACCTAGTTTTGCTTCTAAGTGGACAAAATTCATCTCACAGGAAAAAAAAAGAAAAATTCCAAGTGGCACTTAGAAGGGCTTTTAAGTTTCAAAACACTGACACAAGTTTGGCAAAGGATTTTTTTTTTTCATACCACTGACAAAAGAAAAGCCTTACTAGATACACAAATTGGAGGATTTGATGTAAATTTGACAAAAAAACCCAGAGAAATAAAACACATGCATCTGTTTGTAGGACACAGTGCTCTGTGGGAATTAATTACAGATATTCAACTGCATTAATAAGTTTATTAGATCAGTAATAATTTGTATAGTCTTTCTCTAATATTTACTTAATTATTCTGAGGAAAAATGGTTATTATGATTAAAAACCTGAGTGAGGGAAATATTTGCCAGGGTGAGAGACCAGTGTTACATTTATGTCCTGCAACAAACTTAACTGGGATAGAAATCATAGCAGCTTGTGAGATAGTTTATTATTTTGCTTGCACTTCAATCCTGAAGCAAAGGGCTGCTCTCATGGGGGCCACTAAATCTAGAGAGACTTTTTTGATACCACTTGAACTCTCAGAAGCATTTTCTTCATTACTTACCCAGCATTAGACACATTCCCTGTTTCTGAGCATGTGGTTTTCTGTTCAGAAAAGGGCCCCTGAGATCCCATGCTCATCACTCAGTGATTTCTGTATTGAACATGCTCAGTTTAAAAACCATGGGGTTTTACCTCCTGAATGCTGGCTTAGTAAAAGCAACCTGAAACACTGTGCCAGGTTCTTTTTCTTTCCTTTTTCTATGTCATCACACATAAGAAGGGTTTTGCAGCCAAAATAAGTCCTCTCTACCAATTTAATTGCATGTGCAATTAAATCTTTCACTATTCATAAGTTAAATAATCTTCAGAGCTAAAATCAAAACATTTAACACTAGGAACTTGGAAGTTCCAATCTGACAGAACATTACTGATGGAATCAGGGGGAGCAGGTCATCCCAGACAGACTGAGAGTTGGGGTTGTTCAGTCTGGAAAAGAGAAGGCTCTGAGGAGACCTTATTGTGGCCTTCCAATATCTTAAGGGGGACTACAAGAAAGCTGGGGAGGGACTTTTTAGGCTGTCAGGCAGTGATAGGACTGGAGGGAATGGATTAAAACTAGAGA
>JANHFX010013878.1:0-16966 GCA_027560015.1 Chloroceryle amazona | reverse complement strand
TGGTGGAAGCCCCATCCTTGGAGATTTTTAAGACCAGGCTGGATGGGGCTCTGAGCAACCTGATCTAGTGGGAGGTGCCCTTGACATTGGCAGGGGGGTTGGAACCAGATGATCTTTAAGGTCCCTTCCAAAAATTCTATGATTCTAAAAGAAAAAGCAAAAATAATTGGCATAATTGAGTGCCTTTTAACAGCTAGTAGTCTGATACATTACAACTTGCCTTAAGTGGAGAATAATATGTCTAGGCTTCCTGAAACATACTGAGAATCAATAATAATTTACCTGCCAACATGTTGTCTTTTATACTGTCTGTTTATATTTTTGGGCCCAACATCCTGAATGTGCTGCATAAAGAATGATTCCTCTTTTCATAGTTTCCTCTTTCCAAAAACAGTAACTTTGGTTCTGGTAAAATGGCAAAACCCCAGAGGATATATTTACCAACCTCTTCGAAAGTTACCACCCTACGGGATTTGCTACAGCAGCTGAACTCTGCCAGGTATCAGTGCTGCAACACCAACACTTAGATATTAAAGGTCAGGTGATGCTGGTGACTGACACCTATACAGGACCTGTCAAATGCAAAGTACCAAAGTGAACCATTGTTAACCAGAAAAGGCAGCACCTTGTTCCACAGCTTGCTACAGAACCCATGCTAGTGCTTACTTGAAATTTAATTACAAACCTTTTTGCCAGTAATTTATTCATTTCTTCCATTAGTCCTCCTCCACCTCCTCCACTACTTGTTCGATTGGCATCGCTCTTAGAGACCCCACTGGGGCTGGACCCTCCTGAACCATCTTCTGGCTTAAGACAGAAATCAACATTGAATTAATGAAGTTTCATCTACAACCACACCCTTAATGATAAGATTTGCTAATTACTAGGAATAGAAACCACAGTCACAGCCCAAAACCAGAGATAGGATGTATTCTGCCTTACTGAAACCAGGAACAGCCTGGGTGAGGCAAATATGTGAGCAAACGATGAAAAAATCATCAGGGCTGTTTGTTCATGATTATATTTATGCATTGTTATGCAACCCTTACCTAAGTGGACACCTATCAACATGAGGCCTCAACAGTCTACACTGGTTCTTTGTAAGCATGGGGCAGTTTTAATGTTTTCAGTCATTATAAGTGGTTAACAGATACTACAGTGGAGGACTTTGCAGAAGTAATGAAATCCTGGCAACATGAGAACCTGTCACCATTTGCTTATTAACAATTTCTGATGAGCAGAACTTCTACCAACCGAACATTTCCCGCTCAGATTTATTCGCACTACAAAATCCCATTTAAATGTTCAGCTAATGGTCAGCTGAAGCTTGTTTCACTGTTTGACACTGGCTTTGCAGACCATTACACCGAGCTGCACTAGGCTTTCCTGCAATGGAGAAGAGCCCATCGGGGAGTCCCAGTGCCAGCTCCTTACCCGTTGAACTCTCCTTAGTTTGGCACCAGCCAGAGCTGCTGCGAGCCCTGACACTGACCCATCTTCAGTGCCAGCCCCTTGGCTGGCGCCTGCTGGCAGCGGGGGCGGCGGAGGGGGTGCAGCTCCCATGGGTGGCGGAGGGACTGGGGGGGGTGGCGGAGGTGGGGGCCCCCCGGATGAAGCAGGGATAACAGTAGCGCCACTGGGATGACCAGGCGGAAGTGCTGGACCTGAAATGCAGAGAAAACAAATTAGACATGAAGCATGATCTTCTCCAGGCTACACACAGGTCGTGTTCCTGCTTCTAAGGCAAATGACCTGACTGCATGACAAGCAAGCAATGCAAGGAAGCACCAAGCACGCAGAAGAATGGGAAAAGGCAGTTGCATCAATGGTCCATTGGCTACAGTTGTGTCCTCCTGCAAGATCCTGTCACTGATAAGCTAGCCTTCTTCCTCCTCCCTGGCTGGGCCACTGGTTTATGCAGTGATGACATTGAAACACAGACAATGCTTCCTAATTCGTAAGTGGCACCTTTTTCTGCTGGTCTCATAGCTTTCTAGTGGAGATAATAAACTACATCAGTCAACTCTATGGCCTTCATTTAACATCATCTTTTCACCAGAATTGTGGGCTACAGTGATACATCCTCCTTTCTGTTGTACAGAAGGCGTGTGGCCTCAGCTGGTCTTGCAAAATAACAGGGTGAGAGTCCAGCTCCAAGCACCCTGAGGTTCAGCAAAGCTTCTGAAACAGCAGCTTGTCAGAGGCGCTGATGGTGGGTGACTCTGCCTGCCTGTAATGGGTCAGTTGAACCAATACACCTACTCAAGGGTACTCCCCACGCTAGGTGCTCTCAGAACAGGCTGCTCCCGATACATAATCACAGGTTCACTTGTTCAGTAAGTGTTATTTTGAAAGACAGGCAGGTTTTGACTGAGAAATGTTTGGAAACGGTATTTAACATTAGCAGCTTGTTTTTCTTGTTATCTAAGTTTTCTTAAAACGCTGCCATATTTCTGTGGTTCCTTTTGACATTATTTTACACTCCCAATTCCATTCTTGAAATGAAGCATAGCTGCTATCAGAAATGCTTTAAACATTTCACGCTCTCTTTGGTTCATGAACGTAATAGCTAGTAATTCATTGTGGGTACAGTTAATTGTAATTGCAAAACTACACCCACCTAATTAGAGGCCAGCCTGAGGCAAAAATTGAACCGAGTCAAAATAATGGACTGATGCAAGTTTAAAATAACTTTATTGAACTAAGTGGATTTCAAGGACTTCTATCAGCTGAAGGACTGAGCTTCCAGTGGTTGCGGTAACATTTTTAGCAGAAAGTGAAAGGAAACATCTCAGTTGTCTTCCTCTTCTAGGCACACCATTTAAGCATTATATGTGGTTATAAACAGGAATGGATCCAAATCACAAAACATATGATCTGAATTGCAAATAAGCATTACTTGTAACTGTTCTAACCCCGCAGGCTTTATGTGAGCACTAGAAATCAAGGCCATATTCAAAGGGGCAGACCCAAGCTCCTGATCTGACTGCAATGAAAAAGGTTTGCTGGAATAGTTACAGTGACAAGCCCTCAACTATAAATGGGGCGTATACCGGGAAGAGTGTTTCTAGAATGAAATAAATTACACAAGCACAGGGGATTCTGGGTTATTATAACAAAATCCATGTTACATCGTTTTCTGGTAACAGAAATACCACTTAAGAAAAATAAAAATCACATCCTCTACCAATATTGCTACACAGACAAGTTTACCGCAGACCTGGCCTCCAGCTTCAGAAGAGCCCATCCACTACATTTGGACCAGTTGAAAATAGGTTTTGTCAAATGCAATTCAACTTTGCTGAACAATAAAATCTCCTTTTGGGCTAATACAGCATAAACATGCATTGCAACAACTCAGTTACAGGGCCCTGGTCCTGTAATTCTTGCTTCTTGCCTTGCTTTTAGCTGAGAAGGTCCCTGGACCAGTCCTGTGTGATTTTTAATACTTTTCCACCTTGTTTTCAGAAATCACATACAGCAGGAGTAGCCTTGGGTCTCTCAGCCCTTTTTCTAGCGGTCATGGGCAGTGCCAATGGGGCTTTTTAAATAGCTGAAAGCTAAGGCTTCATACAGGTCACAACTCATTCAAAATCAGTACTTACTCAAGTGGGCAATGGCTGATGAAGTCATGTAAGGAGGAGTCCTCCTGGGCATAGTCACCTCAGACACAGCAGCGTAAGGGGAAGGCAATGGAAGACAGTGTGACATGGGCTGATACCACTGCTGTGGAGGATAAGATGATGGATGGAAGGATGGGGAGGGAGCCTGGCCAGAGGAGCTAGCGGGGCTGGTGATGGTGGGCAGCAGGAAGGAAGGTGCAGCTCCTAGGTGTGGAAAGAAGGACCCATCCACACTTTTCACCTGGGTCCCACAGGGGCCTAAAGCAATCCGTTCTTCGGGGTGGCCATCTAGAGGTACGTTTGCCGAGGTGTCCTGACCTACTTTATCTGTGGGTCCCTTGACCCTGTCAGGCAGGACAGAAATCACAGGAAGGATGTTGGGACCACGTGGCTGCAGGATGTCACCCCTCTCTAGAGGTGGTGCATTTGTGCCAGAAGAAGCAGAAGACCAAGGAGAACATGAAAGAGAAGAGCGCCTGAGAGGCTGGCGAGAGGCGAAGGGAAAATGGGAAGGATGGGGAGGTGGTGGAGATAGGGATGTTTGCCTGATACCTGGCATTATGGTCCTGTGGTTTGGGCACGATGGAGGGGAGGAGCTTGGGGCTGTTGGGAGCTCAGAGGCCGAGTGCCTGTGCAGGAACTGAGGAAGCTCTCTAGCTCTCTGTGGGGATCTGAAAGAGGACTGACTAGCAGGCTTCAGGACAGCGGGTGCCAAAGAGACACTGCAGGCATGAGGTGATGGGGGGGGCACAGCATCAGAGGCAGGAGCACTGCAGTTACTGCAGGTGAGAGGAGGAGACTGGTGCTGAGAGCGGGGTGAGCACATGCTTATGTGACAGGTGGAAACTAAAAGAACAGAAAAGACAAATGAAAAGTATAAGATGGGTATGCTCAAGGAACTACACCAAGGCAAAGCAGAATGGAGAAAAAGGAACGGTGAAGTAAATGCAAACAGAAACTCAAACAAAGCAAAGAGGAGATGGTGCAGGCACCAGCTTATGGGTTTCCAATGCTTGGAAGAACCAGAGGGATGTGTGGTGCAGGACCTCAGCAGCATGGGATGAGCTGTGTGGTCCCCCCAGGGCTGTGCAGAGCAGGACGCTGGCAGCACAGGTAGGGCTGTGTGCTCTGGTGCCAGTGAGGCTCTGCCAAGTCCCATGTGAATCTGTCAGGATCATGAGCATCAACCTTGCACCAGTGGCAGCTGCAAGGGACATGCTGAACACAGCATTGGCCACTTTGTAGCCAGGAAGAGGACAACCAGAAGCCCTGGGGAGCCACATCCACTCCATGTGGATGCGAGGCAGGATTTTGGCTATGTCTCCTATGTAGAATAGCCCACAGTAACCTCTGTCAAAACAGACTCCAACAACTTTCTGCTGCTGACTAAGGTATGTATGTATATCCGAGCTGCAATCAAAAACTAAAAAGTTGTAACAGCTGAGGAAAAACATTTCACTTATGTGGCCAGATTAACTGAAAACACTTCCACAAAACCAAAGCCCAAACACAAGATGGCCATCTTGGCTTGCTTGTTCTTCCTTCTTTCAGAGAGGCAAAGCCGTGTTTTGTAGTTATAAACTACTCCGTCATCTTCTCTCAGCTTAGTGCAATTTAATATGCTATAGAAGATTTTTGTAAACTCATTAAAAATATATATTTCTTTCCATTAAGCTCACAGAAGAATCCTCAACTTCATGACCAAAAAATCCCCAGTGATGAGCATTCAGAGCTATATTTTCCTCTGTGCTCTATTTTGCTTTGTGTTGCAGAGTGACAGGGAGAATGTGACCTGACACATCAACCCCTTCATGCTGACATCCTCTTGAAACACGGAGTCACTCCTGCGGTGGCTGTGCTACCTCTCTCCTCATGGGTGTAAGAGAACCATGGCCAGGACTCCTTGGTAACTGTAAAATCCCTCTCAGCTGTAAAAGTTTTGCTAAACACAAAACCTTCCTAGCTCCACCTGCACACCCTCAGCCCACACCTGAGCCTCTGCAAAATAACACAACCATTCCTGAAGGCATGTAGGTCCCTAGCTGAAAATGCTTTAAAACCTAATCATAACTACAACCACTTTTAGCAGTCTAGATCCAACTACAGATAAGAGGAGACAAGCAGGGAGAGACTCTATCTGCTTGGTTTGATACGTGCCTGTGGTAGAGGTTCTTCTTTCCAGAGATTCCTGGCGCTGTTGCTGTTGCTCCATCACTTGTCTAAAACAGCAATGAAAAACTGTCAGTCATTATACATTCTTTATAATTTTGAGTGAAAGCTTTATGCACTGAGCAGCACTAAAGCTGTATGCCTTGGGTGGTGTGAGCCAGTCCCTCACAGAAATGCTAATCCTATGACATGCAGGTGCATTTGACTTCACTTGCCCTGGTGGCAGTGGTGCCACTGGTGCCACTGCACGCCTTGGTTGAGTGTAACCAGGACATTGCCCTGCACCTGCCAGACACTGCAAGGGTTGGTTGGTCTATTTAAGATAACTCCTCAATGGGTTCTGCACAAGGAATAGTCAGTCCCAGGAGAGCACAGCAACCATGCATGTTATTAGCATGAACTGCATGAGCGGTGTAGGGAAAGGGCAAGGGGCATCCTGCATAAAATGACAGAGTCCCAAGTCTTTTAAGGATTTTGAACCCAAAGGGCTTGTAGTTAGAATGAAAATATAATGAAGCTTGATCTGCATTTAGGTGCTGACTGTAAAAAACAGTTTTGTCCAGTTGCACAGCCAAGCCCTTTGTGGGCACTGGGAAGCTTGACAGACAGGCTGCCACCTTGCACCCTGCCATGGCCACAGGGACAGTGAGTGCCACCTTGCCTCCACAAATTCTGCTCACAACATGGCACTGATGCTTTTTTGGCATCTTTCCGCCGTGAACTGCCAGCTCCTGCGCTACCCAGGCCTGGTGTCCCTTAGGGAAATGCACTGCCAAGCCTTTTCCCAGAGTCTGCTTTCCAGAGATGTGCAGTTCCCAGGGTCTATCAGCAGAGGTCTTCTGCTGTACACTTTAGCATTTTTGCAGAAGGAGCTGTTACTCTGACCCCTGCCACTAACCCACCCTGGCATTTCTCTTGTTGAAAATATAGATAGTTAAAAACTAGAATATTTGCCAGGCTTTTTGCCATGTGCATGGATATGGACTAAAAATTTCAAAAATACTAAAGCACAACTCTGAAATTAAACTACTGAAGCACTTGGTAATAAGGTTTATTATAATTTTCTTTCATGGTTTCTAGACCAACTTTGCCTTGAATTTATTTCACATATGTTTGGGCCAGTCCTAACTGCACAGGGATTTCTTTATTCTGCAACAGCTTTACTTCATTGTTTGGACAGTAAGGCAAGCTTAACTCTAAGCATCACTTCTATTTTGACTCCTTATATAATATTTTAGAGAGATCTTCCTGCTACATTTTTACTTGTACTTTCCTGAGTCTGCAATTTTAAATAATTCTATATTATCTACATAGCAATGGAAGCTTTTTATAAGAAAAAAAGTCCAGAAAAATAATGTCACATTATGTAGCAAAAAAAATAAATAAAATCTTAATTTGCAAAACACATTTTTCATATTTCAATTCTAATTCAATAGATGGGAAAGGAAAAGTCACAATTTCACTGTGGAGGGGTCACTCCTAAACTGGTTTTATGTTCAGGACATGCCATCCATCAAACACATGCAATTTCTGAAAAACTATTGAAGACATCAGGGAAAATCTTTATATGTGCAAAAGGGAAACAGGTTTGAGGAACAGTCTTAGTTGGCTGCTTCAACTGGTTTCACTTAAGCTATGACAATTTAAACCAAATTATAAATTCACTACAGACCCTGACTCTTATTTGAAAGTTATGAGATGAATATATATACAACAGCATCAACTGCACTGCTAAAATTTCAATTGTAAACATGTGTACCAAGAATTTCCTAAGCATCATCGTCCTCTACAATAGCTTGGCATATGTTAGCAAAATCTGACGATGAAGAACAACTTGACATATATTTTCCTCATTAAACATGCGGGAAATCCTAGGTTTATCTGGAGGACTGAGTTGGAAAACTCTAGCCTGACAAACTAGGAAAGAAATATGGGTAAGATGTCTCCAAGTTGTTAGAGCCACTGCAGATCAGATAGAGGTGTGGGTGCTCCCCTAAACAAGGGTCAGCCACTGTCATTTGAAGTCGTTGGGATTCATGCCAGTCCTGTCTGCCCTTGGACAAATGCAGTTTGTATGTCCCAAATGCACCCTCCCACACATGCTAAAAAGAGAAGTTCTTAGACTCTTAGGAAGTCAAATATATTCCAGTGGAACTAAATAAAGCTCAAGATTGGCACAAGGCTGCTTAAGGAGTATGTAAGGAGCAAAGTACAACAGGGGATAAGTTACACTCTGACTTAAAAATATATTCTTTGAATATTTGTGTAAAGGTCTCTAAAAAACCTTGTAAACAGATTCGCAGAGTAGTTACCATAACTTCATTGTTTTGCCTGCTTATAAGATGTTTAAAAAACCCCAAAACTAGGCCTAAAATTAAGTCTGTTCTATGCTTAAAGAATGCATCAGCATAATTAAAGCTGAAAATCCTCTAATGCAGATGCAGTAATATCTAAGTGCATCTATGCCATAGCTTATTCCAGTCTAGTGGAGAAAAAGCAGCTTTCCCGGAATGATGTGCCCTGCAGTAGTCAAATAATACCTAGCTAAAAGGTTTTTACTGCCTCTAAACAGAAAACAATAAATAAAATATAATTTTTTTCTAACATTGTTAAGCGGCTCACAATTTAAATGTACAGAGTAGACACTTAAATTTGAGGTCTGAGGTATGTATGGTCTGAAGAATTAGTGATTCCCACTGATTAAATGAGAAGCTGGATCAGGCCTTCCAGTCAGGCAGTGAGGACAGCACCCCCCCTCTGGGTGAGAAGGAGCCCTCCTCTGATCTTTATGATAGCTCTGCTTTCCTAAAGTGAATCTTATAAATCTCAAGTGAAATATATTTACCTGCTGACCCATTTAATGGTCATGCATAAATCCCTACTAAATCTCAGGCCATTCAGAGTTATTCATAAAAGCACGGGAAACCACTTTCCCCACAGTATCCTTACTGTTTGTGGAGGGGGAAAGAGAATCCCAAGTACCTTCCTCAGTTTGTATAAGGGCCTTATCTTAAATGACCTAGATGTGATTTTGTATATGGAGCAGTCAGAATGGTAGCCCTGGAGCATTAATGCAAACAATATACTGCAATACTTCAACTCTGCTGCTCCAGGAGCATGTGATATGAAGCTACACAACCCATAGGGCCACGCCAATCACTGAAGCCTGCAACCTTGCTTGTTTACAGCTTGCACCTACAAATGAAGGCTGAACCCACTGGACAGCTGTCATGTCAGAACAACATCCAGCACATCTGGTGATGAACTGCCCTGCAGGTCTGGTTCCACATAAATCCTTACAAAGCCATTCATTAGCTAAACCAAACACTGGGCCAAGTCCTCTGAAGGGTTAACTGCGCTTGCTGATCCTCCTTGTTTTACAGAAGCAAAGGCAGACACCTCTTTTAAGCAATGCCAGCACCAAAGTTGGAGCAGTAACAGGTCCTGCCAATTTCTATACTCCAGTGCTCTCCTGTTGTAGTGAGGCTCACCAGATGAGATGTTTTATGGCAGAATTGTTCTCTGGTGTTTCTCATACAGTAGCAGAATCACACTTGGAGTGAGCAAGAGTACAGGGAACAAAGGTGCTTTATTTGCATGCACAAGCCTCTATACTTCAAGAGGCAAGCACAGGCCTGGCTAAGAAGTGCTGGTAGCATGGACAGCATTGATGCTGAGCAGACAGATCACAGCTCTGATAGCATGGACTACCGGTTAGACTAGAAGACTTTGTTCAAAATGGGATATGTATGTTTTATACTTAGTGAAGGAAACTGAATCCCTGCTACAGGGATTTCTACTGCTGCTACAGGAACCTGGGCAGAATCAGCAAAGCTGGAATGAGATGGGCATTGTAATTTCATATGGACACAGGCACATAAGACAGACCTCCTGCCCACCCTCCCTTTAATGTCAAGGAGACCTCTCCTAGCAGCTAGAGAAAAGACCATGTGCAATAATGACACTAAGTATGGTCATACATGTAGAGGAGAAGGGTATGACTTTACACTTTCATTTATTATCCTGGTTTAGAGCAAAACATTCATAAAATGAACAGCATTTGATATAGAAGTTGTCATATGCAAAATGGGAGTAGAAGTATTATGAGGGTGTATAGAGTCCATCAGATGCTCCCTGGGAAATATGACTGCCAGCTGCCAGCAAGTGATGCAGAACAGGATAAAGTCAGGCTTTCCTAATGTCCTTGAGGAACACTCACTCAACAAATAACTTGAAAACATGTTTTGTCTTTAACACTAAACATCAGCATGCCTTAACACTTGCCTTAGAGCAAAAAGTTTACCTGGGGCTTCAGTTATCTTCACCATTTAAAAAGTCATTATAGAATCATTAGCAATAATTACAGAAAACTCAGAATCAGCTTAAATCAGGTAAAAATAATAATGCTTATTGGTAAACAAGTATTGCACATTCATCCAAGTTACAAACAAGAACTCTACCATAACTGGTTAGCTCCACTTACCTTCTCTGTGCTTCCATCTCATCTGGAGATGGCCCATTCTGGACCTGGCGCTGGGCAGCTGGACCTACAGAAAACATGAGAGAATTAGGAAATAATTATTCTGTAAATAAAAATAATTGTTAGTAACATAAGCTACAGTGGTATTGCATTTGGTGGAAGGAGGACTGTTCCACTGATTTGAAGAGATGTGTTTCAACTGGGACTCAAGAGATAAAAGTTCTATTAAATGCATCAGCAATTTTCCTGATAAACAGCCCTGAGAAATAGATCAGTCATATGCAGGAAGTTATGATGTTTACCTTATTTTATTTCATTTTCAAGTGTAACATTTCATCCTTTTAAGTGTTACCCAGAAAGAGCGAAACAGAATTGAACATTTACAAATCAAGTTATGTCACTCACAAATCATTAATATTTCTCTCCATTTTCTATATATGTTTCTGAACATATTATACATCATCTGAAAACAAATTTAGATAGCAGAAATGCATTGCAGTCAGAAATTCCAGATGATTGACTAATCCTGATTAAACTGTGCATATTTTCGACATGTGTTTAAGGAGTAACATTTGCTGAAAGGGAATAGAGCACTTTCTGAAAATCGTACCCATGTATTCCAGTTTTGGGTATCCTAAACATGGAGCCAGTGACAACCACTAAGTCAAAAGGTCTGACTTTTAAAAGTATTTTAGGATTGGGTATGAAGACAGTTCACTTCTTTAATGTCTCATGAGTGACAACTACTATTGGTTCTTACAGGTTTTTGGCAAACTATTTAGACAGAAATGCCACCTTTTGTAAAGATCACACAAAACAATGAAGGCGCAGGGAGAGGGTGGGTTTTGTTCAGAAGCAAGCCTCAGGTAACAAACTTAGCAGGTATTTGAGAAGCACAGAGCAGGAGGCTCATGTGAAAGGAGTCCTGAATTCTTGTACTACACATCTTCCCCAGAGAAGTGAAAGGACAGAGCTACCCCAGAGCAGCAGTTAGAGACTGAATTTAAACTTGTCCTGAACACAGTACAAAGATGGGTAATGTCCCATCACCAACCTATGGAATTGGACCAGACTCCCCACAGTTAGCAGTGTCACTGGTTTGGACTCTGGCTCTAGTGTGTGCAGGTAACACATTCACCAGTGCCCCAACACATAACCGTGAGATATTTCAATATCTCAGACTTCTGGGTGAAGAGCTTTCAAGGCTTAAGTCAGTTACACCCTCCTCACCAGGTAACAAATTCCACCACGACAGGCCTTAGCCATGATCATCACCGCAAATAATTTCATCGAGAAAACTTCCCTTGTAGAAAGACTCAGAGCATCATACAGATGCTAGCACTCTGCTTACAATGAGGACTAAGAAGCAGGTGCCAACATGAACAAGAAAGGCCAGAGGGCGAGGCAGCAGAAGCAACAATTCTCCTCTGGCAATAAAACATGTCAAAGTATATAGGAGGCTCTAAGGATGCCATCTTAATCAAGTAGTTTGGCATGATTATTCTATTGAGTCCAAATGCCCGGAAAAAAAGAGGCAGTGTGACCAGTTTGAATAATACTAGTCAGGCAGAAGTTATCAAAGACCAGAATATCAACATCGTACAAAATAAACAACTTATTTTTCCTGTGGGCACTGTTACAAACTGGCTGTGTAGGTTTAACACCAAACAAACCTAACCAAATCAGTCTGGAGAGTGGCCTAATGAAATGCTTCCAGAACACATCTGGAAGTTGGAGTTGTTGTTTTTTATCATCTGGAGCTTTCTTAAACTGATCTTGCATAGCAGGCAGGTAAATGAAAGAGCATATGAATCTGCAAACAAGTCCTTCTCAATTTTCAGCATGAAGGATTTGTAGTAAATTCAATGAATTTACTTATATTCTCCAGTATGTATGTGTATGCTCACAGGATTAAAACCACACTTGAAATTAAATACACAGCTTGTGTTTGTAATGCAAGGCTGCAAAATGAACACTGTCTTTAATTTATTTTTTTCTGTGGTACAGTAAATACCTGATACATTCCCAGGGCAGACCACAAGTCAATTCAGACAATGCTACTGTAAACTTTTTCCCCTTACTTCACTGAAATAACCTCATTTCACTCCTTGATTCAGGGATGAGTTCCATGAATTAACAGTCTCTAATTTTACACATTACAAACCCCAGCTGATTGTTTCTGTTGGCAGCATTTTGTTCTTCTTATTATTTGGTGATAGTGTGAAATGTCCTTAAAATGAAGCACATAAAGCTCTTAATTATGTATTGAAAATGCCAATTTCTTCCTAGTTTCTATAGAAATGCCATCCTCTTTTGGGAGGAAAAAAAAAAAAAAAGAAAAAAAAAGAAGAAAGAAAAAAGATCAGGATGAAAGAAGCTACTTGACTCAGTAAATATATTGACCTGACTCAGTAAATATATTGACATTCAAAAATCCCTTCCAGATATTTTTATTTGCATAGTAATTTTGAAAAGCCAGACAATTGTGCAGATGCACAGCATACATGACTGCGTGGCTCCCAAAATGCCTTATTGTTCTCTCCTGTATCTCAAGGCATGTAACTATTAGTGTTTTCTGAGTAATGACTAATCTTTTACAGATTTGTATTTCTTAGTTAATACACTGCTGTAAAACATCATTCATTTATTTATATCTTTTTCAAACTAGATTTTCTTCTATTTTACTAGTGATCAGCAGTGACACATTAAAGTGAATTGTCTTCACTTCATACCCAATCCTAACATACTTTTAATGTCCTCTCCTGCACATTAGTTTTGTTTAACATGATTTTACTCTCGAAGTGCTTCAGAAGTGTAGTACCCTAATAAAGCTGGGAGACAAAACAAGGCAAGCATGAACAAAAGAGAAGGATGAATCTTCTCCTCTCTCCTGTGTAAAAGCAGCAGCAGTGGAGTAAAGGCTGGTAAGATAATGCTACATGAGGAAAAGCCTAGACTAGCTGCAGAGGTCAATCACAGCCTGTGGGAACAGGGTTGCCAGTTTTGTATTCCTGCAGAAGCTTGTATTGCCTGGAAGTGGTTGGGTAAGAGTTTGAGGAAAGTTGTATGTGGAGTTGCCCTGGGCTAACAGGGTGTTCAGGGCAGTCACACCTTTTACTACCAATGGGGTTACAGCTCTTGTTACCACCAGTGGGGAAAACAACAGTTCTGTTTGGCAATGGCTGCTTAGCTTGAGTTATGACCATAAGAAATAATTTCTTCTGGCATTCTGCTTGTAATCTTATTAATACCAGTCATTTTTTCTGTAGTAATACAAACCCTTAATTTGAAAACCCTAAAGAAAAACATTAGATGCATCATATTTTGGCAATCGTGATTTTGCAATACACTTAAAAGTCCATCCCAAGGTTCATTGGCAGAAACATAAATTCTGCTTGATTTACTCTCCCCCAAATCCAGTCTTCTTGGCAGATCCAGACACACCACCATCTGATGTGAAGCATGCAAACAACTTCAATGTCTGTAACAGTGAAGCTTCATGTTTCCCTCATCCTTGAACTTGCTTTTAGCATGCTTAGCCAAAGCTCAGACAGATACTGAAGGTGGGGATTATTTTTACTCTTGGTTCTGTGAGTGCTCTGCAGTGCGCACACAGCAGACACCTGTTTGAGTTTTTTCTTAATTCAAGTGGATTTCTAGGTTTACCTCCTCTCCACAATTTTAGATATTTCTCAGATCTGAGCAGACATGAACAGTAATTGCTCTTGGTGGTAGCCTCCTCATTTAAACATGCTTCTCAAGTTGCTTTGTGAGATGCTTCTGACCCTGACAGCCTTTGGGAACAGCCTCACAGAGAAGAGCGCTTCTCAGCACAATAACCAGGAGAGTTGCTTTTGCTACTGACCCATTTGCAGCCTCCCTGCTCTTGAGATTTTTAGCAACTAAGTAATGCAGGAGATAGACTGTGTTTGTCTGCATTTCCTCGCTTCGTTGCTTTGTAATAATTAACTGCATTTTATATAAGCATCTTGTGATTCGGCTCAAGGCAGATTTTGGGAGCGCATGGATATTTTTCATGTTTGGTTTTTCTCCTGCTCAGCCACCCCAGCACCCAGTCTGCCCTTCTCCATCTGTCCCTAAAGACGGCAATGGGGAAATCCTGGCACAGGGCATTGCGACATGGTGGGCGTGATGGTTTCCATATGCCAGTGGCCACTCCTGCACCACTGTGCCCTGCTACTGCTCAGAGATGTACACATCCAGATCCACAGCCAGCCACAAAATAGGTCCAAAGCTGTCACTGAGGGAAAAGCCATATTCTATTTTCCACTCTGGTGTAGCTGTGGTGGGAGGGCACAAGCAAGCAGGAACAATGTCATCAATTCTCTCCTGCTGGGGCAGCCCTAAGCTGCATTTCCTTTACCGCTACAACTGCAAGCATCGCTGACTGCGTGCACTCAAGAAAGTGGCAAAACTAGGCCCACTTCCCTAAGCAATCATGATGTTGTGTTTCTTCAATACAAAAGGTCCAATCTAACCCACTTACAGATCTTTTGTTCATTACACACATTGGAAGCTCCCCGGTGGGGTTTCTGGAACCCCTATAACCTCCATAGTACTTATGGACCAGTGTGAAGAATGTGGTGGGCTAAGGAAAGGGTTCAGAGTCAGAGCTGAGTAAGAAATATATATGGGCTTTAAATTCATGAGACTGAAAATTTTTGTTCTGTCTATGAATAGAACATGATTTTGTGTGAAAAAACCCACAAGAGACTATTGGAAGAAAGGAGGTGACAGACAGCCAGCTCTTCCTCATTGCTTGATAAAGCACGTACTTGGATTGTGGAAGACTCAGGTTCAGGCACCAGGTCTGACTCATCATCATTTATATACCAGGAATGAGACATAAACACTTGCTTATTCTGACCAGAGCAGAAGAAATCATTCCAGGTTACAAGTTCCTACAAAGCTTTTCTTTCATATAGAAATATCATTCAAATAAATTGGCATATTCTGTCAGAAAAAACAAACAAACAAAACCCAAAAACCAGCTGTCAACAGCATTCTGACCACTGTTAATCCCAGCATCCCCATTCAGGTACAGCCTGGGCCACCACTGCCTGTGTCAGGGCACTGCAGAGAGAATCCTGTCTCAGCTGCTGCCAGCTCCTGCGGCCAATCTGCAAACCCACACTAGGATTCAACTGGATGGTGCATTTTGCTGCCTTCACCATAACTCCTCCCCCTCACCCCTGTATAGCTGGGGGGTTCCCCGCTCCTGGTTGTGCTTCTGCCCAATCCCCTCCAAGCACCCCACAGGCTGACCAGCCTTGAGAAGTGGGTGTGAAATCAAGGGGGCTCCAGACACAGGGGGAAGTTATCTGCACCCCCTTACACCACTGCTGCCTCCCCATTCACAACACTTCCCCCAGTTCACAGCCTGCATGTAATTTTAGCTCTCTCACTCTTGTTGGGCAACCACGCTGCTGAGACTGTCAGCACTTCCCTGTCAGCAACATCTGCCTCTGCCCTGAGGACCTCAACGTGCTCTTTGCTCCTTTGGTCTGTCCTGCTGGGGACTGCATGTGCTGGAGAAGTCCTGGCATGGCCACACACCATGAGGCTCCCACCAAGGGAGCCAATGCAGGAACCAGAGGCAACACAGCTGTGTTAGTGACACTACACTCAAACTCATTAGTAGAGACAATTATCCTGGACAAAGCACCGATCTAATTAGCCTAGATAAAGCACACAGATAAAGCAGGGTGCCTATGCTACTTCCCGGGCCTAAGCCAGTACAACTAGAGCTGGATAACACGGCAGGTCACGCAGACCTAGCTTTCCGTGGGGAGTTAACGGACTGTAAAGAGGGATCACCTCACTCTCTGCACCCCATCACTGCAGCTGGGTAGAGCCATGCGCCCCTCCTGTCTTCTGCCACAGCATTTCCATGCTGGGGGTTTGGGACTGCGCACGTCCTGCCTCCTCTGACGCCCAACAGCTCATGCATTAGGCACACTGGAGGGAGCGTCTGTCTGACAGGGATGCAGGGGCTGAGGCAAAGCACGGACAGATGGATGAATGGGGCAGTTTTTTCTGTGGGTCATTAGTGGCTTTGTTTTAAAAACTGTAAATCCATTAGGGTTTTGTTGCACTGATAACTATGCAGCAGAGCACCCACAGCTCCACACTGGATCCTGCTGGATCATTTGAATCACATGAAGCAAAACCACCCTCGCAGAGAGAGTGCACACCCACTGAAGGGAGGGCTTGGGTACAGTGCCATAAAGCCTGCTTTCAGGCAGCATTTGCCTCATTCCTATTAAACATTAACTTGAAATTGAAAGAGTTTCAGAGCGCCTTATTCACAGGCTGGGTGCCTCCACAGCATTTATAACAGAGTACATTAAATACCTTCTATAACATCGTTTACACATGGACCATATTTTTCCTCTGCGAACTGCAAAAAACTTTATCTGCCTTAATTAAGCTTCACCAATGCTGTGAGGCAGAAGTGACTCAATTACACTCAGACCATGTCTGCACAAGTAAAATTTGTTTGCATCAATTTACCTACAGGTGAGATTTGCTACTGACACACTTAAACCTGTGCAAAAGTTCACCTAAGGCTCTCTTTACTCTGATGCAGATCAAAGTAGTTTTGGTTTGACCTAAGGCAAGAAGAGTGCAGTGAACTGAGCATTTCCAGCTCTGTGCTGGAAAAAATTCTATC